>CAWUFW010009263.1:600000-801302 GCA_963921515.1 Calotriton arnoldi | reverse complement strand
AACACTCCCCCATGTCGGCCACATGCAAGTTAATTGGAAGGAGTCACACATCACTGACCTTGAACTGTCTGAGAAGCATGTGGGAAGAGGGCCCGTGTCCTCCAAACAAGCCAACAGAACACAAGTCCTGTCTCCCTACGACTACACAGAGCTCACAGCAACCTCGGAGCGTGCACATTGCAGACTGCACACACAGCCGGAGCACGCCACCACAACGCACCGCTGCGAAATGGCAACCGCAACACACCTACCCAACTACGCCCGAACAGCTCAAGCTGTACAAAACCAACCTGTTTCATACATTGGGATGCGATCTCCTGTCCCTGCTGAACGTAAGTTACCGACTGACTTACCGCATCACATTGTTCAGCTGCGTCATGCCCGTCTTCTACTGTCGGAGGTGTCCCTACCAGCATCCCGTGGAGATATGCCTCTCCAACCCGGCATGTCTGAAGGCGGACCTGCTACCACTACTCCTCCCTCTGGACGCACACGACAGGGCCTGCTCTGCCTATGGGGGCATGGCGTATGTGGCCAACATCGCACCCGCACTGAAATAGGACCACTGTGCCTCCACACGACGGATCATCGAGAACAGCTACATCGAATGTCACCCAGCATGACCCATCATGGTCCTCCAAGGGACAACTTACGAACAACACCTTGACAGCCACCATCCGCTACATTGGCTGGCAAACATGTACACCACCAATGACATGGAAGCCCTGCTGGACGGCATCGCATACCTGACAACCTGTAAATTCGTCGGACCACAACGCAGGTTCCCCGATTGACCTATGATGTCCAACCCCGCACCCATGCTTAGCTTCCGCACGGACTGGCCAGTCACCACCACAACAGCCATACCAAACGACCGGCAACTGTAACCACACCATCAACGACATCGCCATGACATCGGATATGACCGGGACATGCACACTGTTCCCCATCACATCCAGGAACACCGCATGCATCGTGGGAGGCAGTGGCATGGGCTCTGTGTATTGCACCCACATGGACGGAACTGCACGAACAACCAGGACACGACATGGATCCAGCGCCCATGGACACACACACCGCTCAGTGGACATGAATAGGTCGCCTGGAGTCTGTGGGTGCTGCACCCTCCCACCCCCGCCCCGGGAATCCCATACCAGGACCTTTGCATGGACGACAAGTGCATACAACAACAACACGACCCCAGTGACTGTGACATGTCCAGTAACCACCACAGTGCAACAACAAGTGGCACGCCGCTGCATGCACGCAAGCACATGCCCTGATGTCATCTCACATGCACGCGTGCATGAGGAACAACCGCAGCAAGCCTGTCACATGGAACTGAGATGGACTGTGCCCATGATGCCAAGCGGTCTGGTAGGCTACATGTATACCGTCTGTGTCAAAGTCCGCAGCTCCGCAGCTATACGTAAATGTACATTAGCACAGCCTTGGCCAAGCAGATGTCACTCTGAAGCCCACATCCCACATGCAACAGCCAATCCCATGTAACCCCACACCCTATCCCATTTGCAATCATGCTCAGTATATCCTCAACATGTATTCCGCTGCCAGTAGTGTCCACTATACTGCATCACAGAGGACAGAAGACTCAATATAATGTTTGAAACCAAAACTGTCTCCGCTGACTCATTTCACAAGTACGAATGAGAGAGGATGAGAGTATGTGAAGTACACGGCAGTCGTGACATGACCATGTAGTCCACTGGTATTGGATGTCAACGCAAATGAGTAGCACTACTGTGGAAGACACACATGTGTCGTGTGAAGTCGTATGGACGCAGTGCTCAGGTGGGTGGGTGCGACGGGTAGATGCGCACATGCCAAGTTGGAGCACGCCGTGTTGGGAGGGGTCATGAACAGTACACCACCGCTTCCCTGGGCATTGTGAGAGGACACCTGTCGGGGGAGTGAACACGTGTGTGCACAGCAGCCGGGCACACGTACAAAGCGGTACCAGGCGCACCTCAGCCCACCCTCTGTGGACAAGCTGGATCCTGTTGTGCGCCCGCCATGCCCCTTGACAAGGCACACACAGCCCCAGTCGACCAGGTGTAACCCCAACATAGTCAATCCGCACAGGCGATACAGGGCACGGGATGGCAGTGGAGCATGGTGTGTGAGAGGTCTCCTCGCGCTCCTCCTGGTCATATCACGCAGGCAATAGAACCTCAACGTCTAGCATGGCACAAGTCAAATGGAAGTGTAGGGGGACGCACCACAGCACGAGCAGCACTGACGTCACAGGAGGTGGCTCGCACCATCCCATCCATTGCCCATCATACCAACCACGCCACATGCCATTGCGACTAAGTGCAAGCGCGTGCGCCACCACCCCCGAGCCCTCCCCAGAGAGGCCAAAGAGTGAATGTGTGGGCCATCAGCCACAGACGGACGCGGCCTGGCCGCAAGGGCAGCCACAGCCACTGGGTGTCGCAGGTGGCGGATCCGGAAGGCGAAGACTGTGATGCATAGTCCATGCAGGCCGGGTCTCCATTTGGGGCACCACGCAGTTGGACGGCGTCCCGCCACACATCATACCCTGAGACAGCCCACTCGTGCAACTGGACCCACACATACACTCCTTGCCCTCTCTGGTGCGAGCTTGGGGCTGCCTGTGCAGGCGCTAGCCTCGCAGGTGAGCATGCATATTGGGGGAGCGAGGGGAGGACATGAGGGCTGGGGCGAAGATGACTGTATCACTGTCAGTAAGTACAAGGGATGACCCAGATGTGGAAAGGAAGAGACGTGTCCCGTGTGTACTGCAACTAGTCGCCAATCCAACTACCCCCCCATGTCCGGAATGTAAGCCCGCACCTAGGCCCGCCCATCCGCCACATCGAACATACCACCAGCACGACAACCTTCCCATTCGAAACACTGACTGGGGGTGGCGACCAGTGTACAATCATGTGTAGCCTACCCACGCGTACATGTGGGCCCTCCATGATCCATGTCACCTGCGGCAAAGTCATGACATGCGCAATGAGGGAAGTGAGGAGAGCTGTCCGCCCCACGCGCAGAAGGTGCATCAGCTCCACAGACCCAGCAGCGAGTCCAGCAGGGGTCACATGTGCAGGGGCAGCTGTGCCTGGTGTGAAGGCACATGCATATAGACAGCACATCGACCAATGTGTAGTCTGCCCACATCTACAGTCCATCATCATGCGGACATAGGAATTGAACACAGGGCAACACATCTTCAGTTGGTGCACCCACCGTGACCAACAATGCGCAATCATCGACGTACCCGCCCTGTGCATGGCCCCCCACCCAACGGAGGCACATCCAGTGCCACCATCCCACACACACAAGCCTTCCACGGAACATGCTGTGTCCAATGGTCAGTACAGAGTCAGCGCCCATCTGGTGGATCCTGAACAGGAGACACATGCACACACATGCCAGCTCCCACTATGTACGTCTGCCACCTGGCACGTGCAATGTAACCTCTCACCTGTGACGTGTGACTGCAAGCACACAGCCGTCTTGGCATGGGGCTGTCAATGTGGACACCTGTCAATGTTTCGGGAGGTGTGATCCGTACAGTGCTGTACATAGGGTGCAGTGCTGACACCTACTACTGTCTCATATCCCCTCGTGCCACAGGTCCCACTTGTTTTGGCCGCTCAGCCTGTGCCCACATCGTCGTCGTCGTGTGCCATACTCATCCAGCCGCGGAAGCAGTTCCATGCTCAGCAGACATTCATGTTGCCGTGGCGTTGCCGCTTGACGGATATGCAGTCAGTCCCCATCAGCACGCCCCGCAAGTCATTGGGGCCTAGATCCCCATGTGCATGCACATGGCAGTGGTTTGTATCACTAGCCATTGCCATTGTTGGGAGACCTGTGTAAGTGTATTGTGGCCGTGCCGTCCCAGCTTGACAGCTGGGCTGTGGCTCATGTGCTTGCTCAGTCATGTCAGTGATGTGTATGCGAAATTGCTATGTGTCGTGTTGCTTTGACATGTGTCCTCTGCCATTGTCCCTAGGCGGAGACCGAACATTGACCGCCCATACCAATTGCTGGCGGACATGGACGATACAGAGGTTATTAGGAAGTTTCGGCTGGACAGGCCAACCCTGCATCGACTGTGTGCCATGTTAGAACCCCATCTCCGTCCCCGCAGGGTGTATCCGACTGCTGTCACCCCCACGGCTAAGGTGATGGCCGCCATGCATTTCTTCGCCACTGGGTCATTCCAGCACACAGTGGGCATTGGAGGAGGGATGTCCCAGCCCATGTTCAGCAAGGTGCTGAGGGATGTACTGGCAGCCATGATGCTGTACCGAAACAGGTACATCCGCTTCCCCAGGGCTCGTGAATTGGCGGCAGTGAAGGGTGCATTCTATGCCCTTGGCAGAATCCCACACGTCGTTGGAGCCATTGACTGCACACATGTCGGCCTTGTTCCACCACAGGCCACTGAGCACCTGTACCGCAACAGGAAGCACACGCACTCCCTGAATGTGCAAGTGGTGTGCCTTGCGGACATGGTGATCACCCACGTGTGTGCAAAGTTCCCAGGCTCGGCCCATGACGCACACAAAATGCGCAACAGCATCTTGCCACGACTGATGTCCAATATGCAACAGGATCGTGCCTGTATTGTCGGTGAGTATGTGGAGTGGTGTAGCGTGCTGGTTGTGCGATGCTGTCCCCTGTCCAGTTGGAATTGCAACGGTTCTCTGTGTCCCTCACACCCAGGTGACTCTGCGTACCCGAATGGGGCATGGCTGCTCAGTCCATTGAGGAATCCTCGCACCCCAGCAGACGATCGCTACAATGAGGCACATGGGAGGACCAGACGTGTGGTCGAGCGTACCTTTGGCCTCCTCAAGTCCAGGTTCAGGTGCCTGGACCGCACCGGGGTGCGCTGGCGTACTCCCCACAGAAGGTGTGCCGGATAGTGGTGGCGTGCTGCATGCTGCACAATCTGGCCATTCGGAAGCAGATCCCCCTCATCGTGGATGACGGAGATCAACCAGGGCCCCAGCCCGCAGACCAGGACAGCTCGAGTGAGGAGGACAGCGGAGAGGAGGAAGCTGGTAATGTGCGGCAGCAGCTCATCGCCCGCTACTTCACTTGACGGTGAGTGTCCATGTACGACGGCTGATGTGGCTGTATCTGTGCAGGTGTGTGTGTGCTGTGTCAGGGTGGCCGTTTGTTCACTGCGTGCTGTGTGTCAACGCTCCATGGCCAGGGTAGTATGCCACTGTTGGTGGCTGTGGCATTGTGCCCTATTGCTCTGTGCGATGTGTGTACATTGCTTGTAGTTGTTGACATGTACTGTGTGATGGGTGTGTGACACACTCATTGAATGTGCTCCTGTTCTGTCTCCCACCCCTAGCTCCCTACAGGCCCTCCGGATTCAATTGCCATGCCACGCATCAGGTGCCTTTCCGCCCAAGGTGGCCGTTGTATTCCGTACAAATAAAACACAGGGCACAAACAGCAGTTAGTGTAAAAGGTGCATTTATTACAAACTGTGACATGTGATTGTGTGTAAGGTGATGACAAAAGTGGTGCGTGCAGTGACAATGAGCTGTCGGTCATGGCTGCGTGATGCTCAGGGTGTACCCACTGGTTCTATGTCCATAGTCCAACACACACATGCCATCCAGATGGCTGTGTGGAGTGGGATCGTAGTCCAAGTCAATGCAGTGGCTGGTCAAGGAAGGCTGGTGGAAGGCTGGCTGGCTGCCTCACTTGCGTTTGGAGCGTGCGAAGTCCTCCCGGGAGATCTGTTTCCACTTCGGACGGCCCCTTCCACGTTTGCGAGGGGGGTGCCTGCTTGCGACATGCTGGTGGTTGAGGTGTGCTCACTGGCTGTGGACGCAGGGGAACTGGACACTGCTGCTCCACCCTGCGCCCCGGCAGGTGGTGGCGGAGGGGGAGCTGCTGTCCCTGGCTGTGACCTCACCGCCACCACCAGCTGGCCCATGAGGTCCACGAGTTGGCCCATACGGGCGTCCATGGACCTCAGCACCCCCAGCACCTCACGCGTGTCTGAAGCAGACCGGACCCATTGTCCTTGGGCCTCTTCATAGGCCCCAAGGACTCTGGCCATTTGAGGCAGGGCATGGCTCCCAGGGGAGGCTGGCGTTTCCCTGACCCTGCTCCTCCTACCAGTCCTGCTGCCACTGGCCTGCCCACTAGCCACATTGCTCACCACGGTCCTCGCTGTGGCTCCCAGGGTGGATCCAGTCGGCCGGGCCACCACCTGCGCTGGGGCTGGTGCCAGCGAAGACGTGGTGGTGGTGGCGGCGGTGGTGGTCGGTGCGGCGATGGTGGTGGTTGCGGCAGTGGTAGTGGCCACAATGACCATGGGTGTAGCCGCAACGACAGTGGCAGCAGGGGGCTGGGAATGTTCAGCAGCCCTGGATGATGGGTTGGTGGGTAGGAGGGGTCCTGGGGAGCGGCTGGGCCCTGCCACACCAGATGGGCCTGCTTGGTGGTCCGTGTCCGAAGAGGAGGACAGATCCTCCAGATCCGTGTGTCCTCGTTGGGGGCTTGTAGGCTGGCTGTGCTGGCTGCTGGCTCCATCCCCAGCATCCAGCAGTTCGTCACCTGTGGAGAGAATGAGATCTGTTATTGTGTTGCACCTGGCGAAGTATGTATTTGTCGTCTGACATTAACAGTTCGTGCAATCTCGTACATGGGTTTCCCGGAGGCGTGTGTGTGGCTGTAGCATCTGTAGTTGTGTGTGCTTGGCAATGGGACTGTGTGCTGTGCACATGTGGCATGGGACGGATTGGCCATGCCGATGGGTGTGTTGCTGTGCCCCTACTTATTGTGACTCTGGTGTATGCGGGCTCCTGGCCCATCCTGGGTCTGGTTTGTACTTTGCTTTTGGTGTTCAGATGGGACGCTTAGGAACGCATATGGCAACATGGGGGCCATGCCCCAGATTCGCATTTGGGAGGGAATATGCTTTTGGGGTTCAAATGGAACGCTTAGGAACGCATATGGCAACATGGGGGCCATGCCCCAGATTCGCATTTGGGAGGGGATATGCTTTTGGGGTTCAAATGGAACGCTTAGGAACGCATATGGCAACATGGGGGCCATGCCCCGGATTCGCATTTGGGAGGGAATATGCTTTTGGGGTTCAAATGGAACGCTTAGGAACGCATATGGCAACATGGGGGCCATGCCCCAGATTCGCATTTGGGAGGGAATATGCTTTTGGGGTTCAAATGGAACGCTTAGGAACGCATATGGCAACATGGGGGCCATGCCCCAGATTCGCATTTGGGAGGGGATATGCTTTTGGGGTTCAAATGGAACGCTTAGGAACGCATATGGCAACATGGGGGCCATGCCCCAGATTCGCATTTGGGAGGGAATATGCTTTTGGGGTTCAAATGGAACGCTTAGGAACGCATATGGCAACATGGGGGCCATGCCCCAGATTCGCATTTGGGAGGGGATATGCTTTTGGGGTTCAAATGGAACGCTTAGGAACGCATATGGCAACATGGGGG
Organism: Calotriton arnoldi; assembly: GCA_963921515.1. Classification (NCBI taxonomy): domain Eukaryota; kingdom Metazoa; phylum Chordata; class Amphibia; order Caudata; family Salamandridae; genus Calotriton; species Calotriton arnoldi. Next base: position 793,794 of record CAWUFW010009263.1, on the reverse strand, counting down.
CCATGCCCCAGATTCGCATTTGGGAGGGAATATGCTTTTGGGGTTCAAATGGAACGCTTAGGAACGCATATGGCAACATGGGGGCCATGCCCCAGATTCACATTTGGGAGGGGATATGCTTTTGGGGTTCAAATGGAACGCTTAGGAACGCATATGGCAACATGGGGGCCATGCCCCGGATTCGCATTTGGGAGGGAATATGCTTTTGGGGTTCAAATGGAACGCTTAGGAACGCATATGGCAACATGGGGGCCATGCCCCAGATTCGCATTTGGGAGGGGATATGCTTTTGGGGTTCAAATGGAACGCTTAGGAACGCATATGGCAACAAGGGGGCCATGCCCCAGATTCGCATTTGGGAGGGAATATGCTTTTGGGGTTCAAATGGAACGCTTAGGAACGCATATGGCAACATGGGGGCCATGCCCCAGATTCGCATTTGGGAGGGAATATGCTTTTGGGGTTCAAATGGAACGCTTAGGAACGCATATGGCAACATGGGGGCCATGCCCCAGATTCGCATTTGGGAGGGAATATGCTTTTGGGGTACATGCTGTGAGCCATGGGTGCCAAACGTGACATGTGTTGTGGCAGCATGACAGTGCATGGTTTGAGGTGTGTGCATGCTTGACATGGCCTGCATATTTGCTGTCTGTTGTGATTACTGGACATGGCATTGGACGCATCGTTATGAGTGAGTGATGGTTGTGTGCCAGCCAACGTATTGCAGTTGTCCCATCTCCTTGGTGTGCGTGCTGCCCTGTGCCATGTGCATCACTGCAGTGCTCGGGGGGTGTGGCCCATGTTGTGTGTTGTTGCTCACAGTGTGTCGTGCGCTTCATTGACTTCTGGCACATGGTTGGTCATGGGCATGTATCTTAGCGTGACTGCTGTATGTGTGGCAGCTGTGCGGATGACATGCCTTTCATGAGACTGGGGCTGACGGATGGGATGGATGGTATGTTGTATGTGCATGGTGTGTCTGTGTGTTTGATGGGTTCAGTGGTGTTCGTGTGCATTTATGTTGTTCCGCTCTGTTGCGTCTAGTGTTGTTTGTCTTACATAGGCGTAGTTGTGGGGTGTGTGGTTGACAGGCAGTAGGGGCTACATGGACAGGACTTCAATGGTGTTTCGGTTGTGTGTGATGAGTTGCACAGTGGCTGCCGTGTGGTACTATATTCAGTGTGGCTTGTGCATGCAGACGTGGCTCCTTGGGTGTTGCTATGTCTGTGATGGGTCATGTGGGGTGTGAGTCTGTTGTTCATGTCCGTGTGCACATTGTTCACTTGTTCGTGACGGTGGGCGGTGCTGCGTGTTCGTCTGCTACGTGACATGTCCCATGTGTTGGTCGTGTTATGGTCCTCATGCCTCCAGTAATCCAGCCCTGTCCAGTTTCCCACCTGCAAGTTGTTCGTGCGTGCACTGTACTGGATACCACATGGCTCTAATCGGGGGTGCTCCATGTTGCAGGTCTGTGGGGGTGGGGGGTGTTGTGGGTCGTGGGGTGGCTGGACACCCACTGACACCGATTGCTGTGGACCGTGATGTCTGCCTTTCGGCTGTCGTTGTGCACTGCGGTGGCTGACACGTGGCTGTGGGGTGTGGGGGATGCTCCTCCTTGCTGTGCTGTGGGACTAGGGGCCTGGTGTGTGTTGTACTTGGGCTGTCCACCGTCCCACCCACTGCACTTTGTGTTCCTGCCACTTACCTGTTACTTGTCGATTAGTGCAGCTGTGGCGGACACATGGGTGTGGTGGGTGCTCGTTGTGGCGCTTCTGGCATATTTGGGGACCTGTTGGTGGTTACGTGGCTGGCTGAGTGTACACATGTCCCCACGTATGTTACAGTTGTTCGGTTTGGGCTGTGTGTGGTGGTGTCTGTTGCATGTGTGTGTGATGTGTTGTGTATTGTGTGCTGGACATGGGGGTGTTTGTCCCTGGGAGCTGTGGCATGGTGGTAGTGCATGTGAGTACATAGCGGTGTGCTGGTATACATTAGTTTGTACTTACCAGCCTCCGCTCCCCTGCTAATCCGGCGAGGATCTCCGGATGTATTATGACTCGCACCTTCTCCTCCCACGCTTTGAAGGTCTTGAAGAGCGCGGGATTCCCTCCGCCAGTGACGGCAGCCAGCTCTCTGTTTTTGCCCTCCTTCTTCTTGACCAGGCTCTTTACGTCATTCCAACGTTTGTTTATTTCTCCTCTGTTCCTGGGCAGGGTCCCGACTGCATTGACCTGGTCTACGATCCGGTTCCACATTCTGTTTCTGGTGGCTAGTGGTGTGTGCTGGACCATGTTCCCATAGATTTGTGGGTACACCTTGATGATCTCGTCGACCATGACCGTCAGCTCAATGGGCGTGTACTTGGGCATTCTTTGTGGTGCCATGGTGTTTGTGGTGCTGGTGCGGTGTGTGTTGTGTAATGTGCAGGGGGTTTGTGGTGCAGGTGTTTCGTGGTGGTGGTGGTGGTGGTGGTGGTTGTGATGTGTGCGTTTCTGTGGTGTGCTGCTGTCCTTGCTGTGTCACTGTGTCCTCTCCTCTCCTCTCTGGTTTGCAATGTAGCAAGGGGTTGTGGTCTGTGGGAGTGCTGCTTTTGTACTCACCTATGTGGGTGTGTCCTCATGGTCTGTTGTTTTCAGGTGTGTTGTGTCTGGGGTTCTGGCCTTTGTATTTTTTGTTTGTCCGGGGGGTGTTTTCGGGATGTGTACTGTGCTTGTGTATTTGTGCGTGCCTTGCTGTGTGGACTTGTTGGCCATGTTGTGTGCTATTGGTTTTGTGAGCGGATGGTTTCTGTGCAGGTACATGGGCGCCATGGCTTCTGCCGTGTCGATTCTCATCGGCGTTGTTTGCGCTGGCGGGCGGTATATTTGTGGTTTTTCCGCGCTCATGGCGGTGCGATCGTAATTTCACGTGCGGTGTGTCGGCCGTGAGGGCGGGCGGTTTTGTGTTGGCGTGCGTGTTTCCGTCCGTGGCGGGCGGTTTGACTCCGACTCGGACGTTGGCGGGCGGTATTTTGTGTGATTTTTCGCCGATGGCGGTTTCGGTTTGTGTAATCGTAATGGCGTGGTCGGTGTTCAGACGGTGTGTGCGGGCGGATTTTTGCCGCTTCCATGCCTGGCGGATTTTTTTACGCCGGGTATCGTAATGGGCCCCTTAGTGTTTTATAATGTTATGTTATGTTATGTTATGTTATCAGGAATTTATAAAGCGCGTGGCTACTCCCAAGAGTGTCCCGGCGTTGAGATAAAAGACCACCATAACAACCAACAGAGATCCACCCAAGCCACAGAAACGGAAAGGCCTATAATAACTATTGTTTAATCATTTTTGTGTATATTAGTTCCGTAGCGGGTTGTGGGTTTATAGGGGAATAGGGTGGGAAGTAATTTAATTTAAATTATAAAAATTAATAATTAATTAATAATGTATTGTTTAATAATTACTATTGTTAATTAAGTTAATTAATTTATTATTAAATATATAAAAAGTGAATAATATTTTTTTAATTAATTGGTAATTATGTAAATTGGTTATTTTTTTTATTAATTAGTAATTAATTACATATTAATTATTAAAAAATAATTTATTCATATGTTAATTATGTACATTTTTTGGTAGTGTGTTGAGTGTTGATAGGGGAGTAGGGTGGGAATTAAGTTAAATTTAATTCAAATTTTAATAATTTTTAAATATTATTTATTGAAAGTTATTTTATAGTGTTACTTGTGTTAATTAATTTAGATATGATGGTCATTAATTTGATTGTTAATTGTAATTAGCTAATTAATTAAATGTTAATTAATTATGTTGATTCATTAATATTTTACACTATTAGAGGTGACGTTTATAGGGGAAAATGTTGGAAGGTAAATATATTTTTATTAATTAATTATTTGTTAATTAATTTTAATTATATTGTAGGAGTGGGTCTACTCAATTATTCCCTACGCTACCCAACACTTACTGTTCCACTCGCTGGAGTAGGAATAGTAATTTTTACCCACCCGCTATCCAACACTTTCCCTACTGTTGCACTCACTGGAGTGGGAATAGTTATTTTTACACTCCCACTATCCAACACTTTCCCTACTGTTCCACTCACTGGAGTGGGAATAGTAATTTTTACCCACCCGCTATCCAACACTTTCCCTACTGTTCCACTCACTTGAGTGGGATTAGTAATTTGTACCCACCCGCTATCCAACAAATTCCCTACTTTTGCAGTTGTTTGAGTGTGAATACTAATTTTATTCCCTTAGCTATGCAACCTTTTTAATTTTGTTATATTTAATGTAGTGTAAATTATTAATTAACATAAAAAAATTACTTTAATTATTTAAATTATTATATATTATTTATTTTTATATTTATATAATATATTTATTTATATATATATGTAAATATATTTTTAATAATGTTTTAAATATTTTATAATTAGATTAATAATTATTTTATAATATTAAGTAATATCAGCCACCTGGCCTTCCCTGGGCTACAGGATGCCCTCCTTACCATAGCCCAAGCAAAGGCATATAAATCAGTGCTTTATATCCCGAGGGCCGCGAGGAAACCCAGATTAAGATTGGAGTTGGGCCTGGCAAGACCAGATTTGAAGTGCCAGGGGGAGCTCATAATGCTATACCTAAGGATCTCAAGGGCCCCGGTCAACTCTCTAAAACATCAATTAAGATCTATTTTTGAGGGGCCAAGCTCGGCCTGGCACTATGGCCTTGGCAAAGCGGTCAACACGTTAAAGAGTGAGGAAGCAAGCATACCGATGCTGGAAATCCCACTGAACGCGTGGAAAAAGGCCATAAATAGACAAGTGCGGGAAATTTCCTTTGAGCTAGACTCCAAAACCCTTCGCGTAAGTTCCAACTTGGACCCGCTGAACAAATCTTACATGGTAGGGAAAGCACAGCCCTACCTAACCGAGGCTCTGACACCACAAGCCCGAAGTAAAATCCTCTTCATGAGATTAAGCACACTTGGTATCGCTGACTTTAACCCGACATGGGCCCGCAGGGGGGAAACCATCAACTGCAGACTGTGCCCCTATACGAGGGAATCCTGGCTGCACCTCCTATGTTGTTGCCCCGACCTTTTCATCGGACGCCGGCGGCTCTTGCGCCCGATCTGCATCAGTAAAGGGATAAAGACCTGCAGCGAAGCATCAGCCTTGTGCTTCTCAACCACAAACACAATGATACTTTCAAGACTGGGGAAACTCACGCATCAGATTAGGTTAGCACTAAAGGCCGCGAACGGCAACAATCAGATCAAGGCAACGAGCACTGGAAGCCCAGTGGAAGACTGCAATCCGGTTCCCAACAACACTGAGGGCACTCCCTCGCCCCACCCGCACAACTAACACAGTGCTATTGTATGGTCCCAACGAAGCGTCATGATGAACGGTCCACAGACTGTTTAAATAGTCCATTTTCAAGGTCCCTTGGGGCTCATAAACCTGTGAGAGGACACCCGATTTCTACTTTAACCCCGGCAGCCACATATTTTGCAAGAGCGGAGAGGGGCACATTAGCGCACTAAAAACTGAAGATTTTAACATTTTAAGCATTTTAGTCTCTTTTACGCCAACTGTTTTACTGTAATGATTTTAATTAATTGTACAGTCAATACATTTCTACTTCTTTCTAAGTAAATATATATATGTTAAAAAAGAATTAATATGTTTTTTTTTACATTACATTTATTATTTTTACATTTTAAGCTTTTTTACATTATTTTAACTATGTTTATTATTTAATTACTTTTATATTATTTTTAATACATTTAAAAATGCGATATTTTAGTTAACTATATTTTAAACATCGATATTTTGTACTTGATATTTTAGTACTTACCTGTTTGTAGACAGGGACTCAATATTCTGTCCCTCGATATTTTGGCATCGATATTCTGGACAGTCGATATTCTGTCCCTCGATATTTAGTCACTGAACCATAGCAGCAGGGTCTAATATCACCGCATGTAGGGTCCAAAGAGGACACACACATTTAAGGAGAAGAAAAGGTCACCAGAGCAGAATAGACCAACACTAGAAATCAAGGATAACATACAACAATCTCCAGATTACGGAATGTCATAGTGGATAGCTCTAGTAAATGACAAGTAACTCTCAACCCCTAGATAAGAGGCGGGGAGCTGCGCAAGTAGCAGGAGTTAATCCAAAGGGTTGCCTCCCACAGTTTGGGTGTAACAACAATCCAAAATGGAAAACACCTCTAGATCAAGAAAGAAAACCAGTACCAACAACCCACAACCCAAATGAAACATCTGACGAGAAGAAACCGCGACCACCTAAGATGGTTACCTGACTAATACAAACACTGAAACAACATGGGAGATGGACATTATTGCCCACATCAAATCAAGTAGATCAACAGGCGCTTGGCCTAACAAAACGTCGTAGACACACATCACCTGATTGCCCTAAACCTTAATGACAACACTAGTCACTCAGAGACCTGAGATAAAGACAACTCTGTCACTGTGATGGACAACCTAGATCCCTAGGATCACAAAAACATTCAAAGAAATTAAGACAAAGGGAGTTGTAGAGTGGCACCAGCATGTACAATATGCATTAATTTCTGTTTCTATTTATTAACTTGTAGCGCAATCACTCACCAGGAGGCACCTTTGTACTAGAACTACTAAGCGCGATGTAGAACAGGTAGGGCGGAGTAAACAGAAAAGGTGGGCCTTCAAACCTATTTTCAAGTGTGTGCAATCAGCACTTTGACTTAGAACCAGATGTACAACGTTTTTTGCAGTCGCAAATGGCCTGATTCGGAGAATCAGGCCGTTTGCGACTGCAAAAAAGGCTTTTCCAATGTACAAACCCCTATTTTAAGATTCGGTAACCTGTTACCGAATCGCAAAATGGGTTTGCGAGTTGGTATTAGGAAGGGGCGTGTCAAGAGCGTCCCTTCCTAATAGCAAGTCGCAGAGGTATGTAGGAATATTTTGCGGCGGAATACCATCGCAAAACATTTGCAGTTTACCATCAGATTAAAAAACAGGCTGTTTTTGAAAAAATGTTTTGCTTTATTTAAAAAAACAAACACAGACATGGTGGTCTGCTGTCCCCAGCAGACCACCATCCCTGTGTCATTGTTCATTCCCAATGGGTCGCAAATTGCGACCTGCCTTATGAATATTGATAGGGCAGGTCATTTGCGACCCAATTGGGAATCGCTAATGTGTCTGAGACACATTAGTACATTTCGAGCCAGATGTACGACCCTTCCATTTTGCGACTCGCAAATTGCGTCGTTTTGCAACTCGCAATTTGCGACTCGCAAAACAGAATTAACAACAGTGTCTCAGACACTGTTTGCGATTCCCAATGGGGTCGCAAATGACCTGCCTCATTAAAATTCATGAGGCAGGTCGCAATTTGCGACCCCATTGGGAATGGCCAGCACTCACAGGGATGGTGGCCTGCTGGGGTCAACACACCACCATGTCTGTGACTGTTTTTTAAATACATTTAAAATGAAATGCATTCGCTGTAGGAACTAGAGATTCATAAACGTGTGCACATTAGTGTTTAGCTTAACCATGAACGAAATGTAGTTTTCATTCATATTTACACTTATGTCTTGAGTTATGTTGCATTTATTTGAAAGTGCCTTGCATATGCAATCAGGTATTTTTTTACTTGTGTTCACAATTATATTGCTGCATTTATTTTGAAGTTATACGTGCACAAATAATCATGTATTCAAAGTGAACATTATAGTGCTTACCTAATGCCAGTTTAACTAGGCCCAGTGGCGGCTCGCCGAGGGAGTGCTGTGGGGCGGGGGAGGGGCAGGGTAGGGGGTAGTGGACTCGGACATATGACGGACAGGAGTAAGGTAAGTAATTAAATAAATAAAACCATTTACCTTGCGCTCGCTGCATTGCCAACTCGGCGATCCACACTGCCCCTCCCCTGCCTCACCGCCCCGCATCACTCCCTCGGCGAGCCGCCACTGACTAGGCCTGAATTTGAAATGCATGTTTGCCTCCGCAAATTCAGTTTCAAGGCTTCATTGTACATATGTAAAACGGTAATTGTAACAAGAAAGTGCTTTAATATGTGTTCTAGAGCTGTCTTAATTACCCCTGACTGATAAAGTAAATAACAATAAAAGGGCCAAGTTAAAAATGTAAAACAGACGATTTTATTTAAAGTTCTATTTTAGTATCAAGGTCTAAAGACTAGGGGGCCGATTCCGATTCGGGCCGGAAAACATACCGACCGACTCGGTACGGGAATGTTGTCCGACCGACACGTACCGGTGCTGCCCGACCCGCGTAGTACGATGAAATGCATGTGAATCACGACCGACTCGTACGGAACACAAGCCGAACGACCGAACCGCATGGAAACAAGCTATCCGGCCGGGAAACTACGCGAATCAAAGCGACCGACACGCACCAGGAATGAACCCGACCGAAACGTACTCGCGAACTCCGAGCCGTGCAGTACGATGCAATGCGTGGAAAACCAGACCGAGTCGCACGGAGCCCAAGCCATACGACCGACACGCATACAAAACCCAGCCGAAGCAACCCAATACTCCGCGATCGACGCGTACGCCGCACATGAAACCCAGCAGGAACACAGCTTGGAAGACTCGGAGAAGCCCGCACGAGCCAACTGCAGCGTCCTACTCGGTCAGTAGAACGTCTTCTACATGCCTAAAAAACTCAAAGGAGAAAATACAAAAAAAGGGCCAAACAAGCAATGACAAAGTCAATAAATACAGGGGGGAAAAAACATGGAACAAGGACTCACCCACAACTCCACCCATATAAAGGCCACAAATCCCTACCATGATCCTTTGCAAATTCAACTGACCTGCCAGCACAGAACACCATCAGACAGCAACCACAGACACACTCACAACTCATCCATCACACAAGCCACACACCATTAGCACCTCACAAATAGCACCCTCACATACACCCAGCAAAACCTAAACTCACCCACCCTCACTTGCACACTCACACACACATCAATCCCCACCACCACCCATCACCATGCCCCCAAAGAAGAATCCAAAGTTCCTAGACAGTGAATTGGAAGTCCTGGTAGATGAGATCCTCAGGGTAGAGCCACAGTTGTTTGGTACATTGGTCCAACAGACCCCCTTGTCGCAGAAAACCAAGATGTGGGAGAGGATCGTCGACAGGGTGAACGCACAATCACCATGTCTGCGCACAAAGGAAGACATCCAGAACAGGTGGTATGATGTGCGCAGGAGGGTCAAGGACCTACTCAAGAAGGATTACGCCGTGAGTCAGCGCACCGGCAGAGGCCCTCCTGCCAAACCACTATACCTCAGGCCCTGGGAGGAGAAGGTGCGGGCCATCCTACCACCAGTGAGCGTATATGGACTATCAAACATCCCAGAGCCTGGTGAGTACACAACCAATATACACAATATTGTGTGACAATACACACACATCACTGTCAAGGGGATAGTCAAACCATGCACCATTAGCAAATCCACAGCAACCAAAAGATAATCATCCCAAGATGTGCATGTTAGTCAGATAAACACAATACATGCCATCTCATAGTGACATGTAACTGTGTCATGACATGTACAAACCCAACAACAAATAGAGCAAGGCAGTGGCACAAATATAACCAACAAACACAGTCAGATATTTTGCCACCACTAGAACACCACCTCACAGGGAAGCTCACTGAAAGGAAGGAATTCTGTGTATGCTGGTGAAGTGAGTGTAGCCAATAGCATGATGGGAGTTGTAGTCACAGATATTGGTCACCCTCACAATTGGCCCATCAACACCACTCTGAAACATGCTCACATCACAGGGAGTGGAAAAGAACTGACAAGATGGCTGACACTGGGTACTGCTGTGGGGAGCACAAGGCCCTGCTGGGAACTGTGCAACAACCAACAGCAGGACACCACTGACTGACATCCTGAAAGCCAACTTGCACTCCCTGCAATGGAAGCACGTTCCATGGTGGGATATCTGGCTGGGTGGGAAGGAGGACTGACAGCTCTGACCATAGTTACCAGCAGCTTTTCTCACACACCCCTTAACACAAACTCCACACAACTCACCTGGGAGAATGCAATGCCTCACACTCTAATTAAATATCCCACAAAGAACAACCACACTGGGTTATGCTGTGTGAAGCACAGAGACACTTTTGGGACTTGTAGCCAAACAAACGCCAGGACAACACTGTCAGCCATCCTGTCAGCACAGGCACACTACCCCACAGGGAAGCAGAGTCAAAAGGAAGGAAGTATGTGCATGCTGGGAAGGGGGGTGTAGGCAATAGCATGATGGGAGTGGTAGTCACAGCTCAACATCCCCCACCCACATGGCCCAGCAAGCTCACACTGAAGCATGCACACCTCACAGGGAGTGAAAAGCCACTTCAAAGATGTCTGACAATGGTGCTCTGTTGTGGGGAGCACAAGGCACTGCTGGGAACTGTGCACCAACCAACAGCAGGACACCTCTGACTGACATCCTGACAACCAACTTGCACTCCCTGCAATGGAAGCATGTTTCATGGTGGGATGTCTGGCCTGGGGGGAGGAGGAGTGCCAGCTCCGACTACAGCTACCAGCAGGCCCTTACACACACACCACTTCGCCTAACTCCAAACAACACACCTGGGACCGTGCTCCACAAGAGAGTGAGTGAAAAGCCACTTCCAAGATGTCTGACACTGGCCTCAGCTGTGGGGAGCACAAGGCCCTGCTGGGAACTGTGCACCAACAAACAACAGGACCACACTGTCAGCCATCTTGCCATTGCTGTCACACTCACACACAGTGAAGTCGACTCAAAAGGAAGGAAGTATGGGCATGCTGGGAATGGGGGTGTAGGCAATAGCATGATGGGAGTGGTAGTCACAGATATTGGTCACCCTCACAATTGGCCCATCAACACCACTCTGAACCATGCTCACATCACAGGGAGTGGAAAAGAAATGACAAGATGGCTGACACTGGGTACTGCTGTGGGGAGCACAAGGCCCTGCTGGGAACTGTGCAACAACCAACAGCAGGACACCACTGACTGACATCCTGAAAGCCAACTTGCACTCCCTGCAATGGAAGCACGTTCCATGGTGGGATATCTGGCTGGGTGGGAAGGAGGACTGACAGCTCTGACCATAGTTACCAGCAGCTTTTCTCACACACCCCCTTAACACAAACTCCACACAACTCACCTGGGAGAATGCAATGCCTCACACTCTAATTAAATATCCCACAAAGAACAACCACACTGGGTTATGCTGTGTGAAGCACAGGGACACTTTTGGGACTTGTGGCCAAACAAACGCCAGGACAACACTGTCAGCCATCCTGTCAGCACAGGCACACTACCCCACAGGGAAGCAGAGTCAAAAGGAAGGAAGTATGTGCATGCTGGGAAGGGGGTGTAGGCAATAGCATGATGGGAGTGGTAGTCACAGCTCAACATCCCCCACCCACATGGCCCAGCAAGCTCACACTGAAGCATGCACACCTCACAGGGAGTGAAAAGCCACTTCAAAGATGTCTGACAATGGTGCTCTGTTGTGGGGAGTACCAGGCCCTGCTGGGAACTGGGCACCAACCAACAGCAGGACACCACTGACTGACATCCTGAGAGTCAACCTGCACCCACTGCAAGGGTGGCATGCTTCATGGTGGGATAACTGGGCTGGGGGAGAAGGAGGTCCGGATGTCAACCAAATACCACCAATGCTGGTCATGCACACACCTCAACATCCACATTGAAATGCATCAGGTTGGCAGGACAATGAGCCACACCAATATCAACCTCTGACTGTGACAACTTAGGACAATGCAATGTACAGGGCCGCATCCAGAGGTACAGTCACAACTGTCATGTGTTTGAACCATTGATGCCTGCAGAAACATAACATACATTGTGTGTCTCTTCCAAAAACAGGTGATGGGGAATCAGCAGCAGATGAGGAGGAGTCCCTGTCCCAGGCTCCGGGGGACCCTGAGCTCTCTGGTGTGGAACTGCCTCTGCCCTCATCGGATGGCGAAGACCAACCTGGCACCTCCGGTGCGAGTCATCATGCAGCACCAGCAGGACCACCATCTGCACCCCCTGCACCCATTCCTCCAACATCTGCCAACACACAGACCACCCCCGCTGACACGGACAGACCAAGGACACTGAATGACAACAGCACAGGGACCACAGCCCACCGTGAAGCTACGGACCACAACCCCGTACCAACCCCCAAGGGGGCCGAGGGTCACCTGTGCGTGCCACGGCAGCTCCCGCACGTGTGGCCAGGGGTGGTGGGAGGGGTGGTAGGCAGAGGTCGCTGTTTGCAGAGAGGTCTGGACTGCATGAGGACCCACAACTGGCACGCATTGCTGATGCATACCAGAATAGCACCGGAGAGGTCAGCCAGGTAGTGGGGATCCTCAAGGACATTCAACAGCAGCAGGCTGCCCATCATGCCCGCTTGGACTCTCACATGTCCCGTGTGGAGACACACATGTCCCGTGTGGAGACACACATGTCCCGTGTGGAGACACACATGTCTGGCATGGAGTCCAAGTGGGACACATTGGAAGAACTGACAGCGGTGCAGAGGGACATATTGACATGCCTCCGCCAGATTAGCACCAACATGTCCACACCTCCCTGTGTGCCCACAACATCTGGTGCCGCAACAACTGCAACTGCCACAGGGAGGGAGGATGACTCTGGCAGAGAGTCCTCTGCACCGCAGCGGCCGGCACGTGAGGGTCCCCCCAAAAAGAAGAGGGGTCGTCCGAGGAAGGACAACTGAGAGGCCGATGGCCATGTACATCCCCCAGGAACCCAACACCTGTTCTGGAAATTCTCCTTTGTGTGCAAACTGTTCACCCTGTCGAATGCAACACAACTCTCCCACATGACATGGGGAGTTTAAGTTGGACTAATGTATCAGATGACTGTAGACTTTAATCAGGACATTTCTGCTACCAACTCTTCCAACTCATCTGGGAACTTTGGATTCCAATACCAATGTACAGCACCCACCATCCTGTGCACTATCCTCACACATGTATGTAAATAAACTCACTAATACACCATACTTGCCTCTGTTGTGATTCCAACATTGTTTTTGTCATGGAGATGATGATCTGCTAAATGACACTGTGCATGCTAACTGCCACAGCAAGTTCAACACCGTCATGTGAGTCATGGCGACGTGACACATATGAGGGAGACACACCACTAGGGCTACACAACACATAGACACCAGGGCCATCTGACTCATCGCCTACACTGATGTTGCCAGGAAATACAGTGGAATGCACAGACACCACACCTATTCAGAGTCTGTGTTAACTAGCCCACAGGTGCAGTAAGCAAATGTCAGTCAGATGTGTGACCACAGACAACGCACATCCCAAAGTGAAGCACAGGTTTATTACACATTTGTAACATGTTGTTTCCACTACAAATGCAAGGTAATCCCACGTGGCAGTGGCCACACAGTCAAAAAGAGTAGAAGAAATAAAGTCCAGGGGTGTGTGGCACATCACCTGTAGGGAAACGACTGCTGCCACCCTGAAAGCTGAATCATGGTGTCGGGGGATCCAAGTTGACCAAACAACTCTGAAAGCACCCTGTGAAGGACAGACATGACACACAGTCAAAAGCACTGAAGAACAGGAAAGAACTGCAATACTCATGCCCAATACATGTCACAAGATACCTACACAAAACCAAGTTAGCATGTCAACACTGTTGGGGAGTACAGACTACCTGTAAGGACACATCGCTGCACGCATCCAGTCAAGTAGCACATGGCCACACTCAAACAGCACCAGAGCACCACCCACACATATCATGCAAACTCACATCATTGACATGACATCTCTGGATACTCACATTCAGCTGAAGAAGTTGGTGATGAGCTGTGTGCGGACATCACCCTCATCATCATCATCATCACTGGGATCGTGGCCCAGGCCAGGATCCTCCACAGGTGGCGGATGTTGGTCATCGTCATCCAGGATGAGAGGCAACTCCTTCCGCACTGCCAGGTTGTGTAGCATGCAGCAGACGATGACAATCTTGCACACCTTTGCTGGGGCATATGGGAGGGCCCCTCCTGTCTTGTCCAGGCAGCGGAAGCGGCTCTTCAGGAGACCAAATGTCCGCTCGATCACTCTCCTGGTCCGACCATGTGCCTCATTGTAGAGCATCTGGGCTGGTGTCACAGGGTTCCTGAGGGGTGTCAGCAACCACGGCATGTTGGGGTATCCGGAGTCACCTACAGACAGACAATTGAACATTAGCTGAGTTGGAAAAGAGGGTGGAATACAACATAGCAGAACACACACAATGGTACAAAGTCAGTACACACCGACAAGCCAGGCACGCTGGTTCTGCATCTGTGACATCATCCTCGGGATGCGACTACTCCTCATCACGTAGGCATCGTGTGCCGAACCGGGGAAACGGGCACACACATGTGAGATGCTCATATCTGCAAGACATACCACCAGAGCATTGATCGAATGATAATGTTTCCTGTTCCTGTATGCCTGCTCATGTGCCTGTGGTGGTACCAAAGCCACATGTGTCACATCAATGGAGCCAATGACATGTGGCATCCTCCCCAGGGCATAGAAGTCACTCTTGACGTCAGTGAGTTGTTGACGTTTAGGGAAATAGATGTACTGGTTCAGGTATCTCAACATTGCCTCCAAAACATCGCGTAGGACACGGCTGAACATGGTCTGTGACATCCCACCAGCAGACGCCACAGTGTGTTGAAAGGTACTGGTGGCAAAGAAGTGTAGGGCTGCCATCACCTTCACCTTGGGGGTCAGCGCTGTAGGGTATGGCCGGCCAGGTTGCAAATGTGGGGCCAACCGCACCGCCAATTCCTCAATCAGCGCCCTGTTGAAGCGGTACCGTCGGATGCAGTCACGTACCACCATCGTTGCAAGGTCAGGGAATGGTCTATGGACAGCTGGTGCCCTGCAGTGCATAGGTGAAGAAAGAAAGATTGTCAGTCACCCCACATATGTGCCATTGACCATACTCAATATCACATGATACATCATTACGAGACACAAGTACCTGATGTGTGTGCCGTTCTGTATGGACATATATGGCACCTACATGGCCAACATCTAACATCACAGTTCAACATGTGTTGACAACAAGTTCCAGGTTGTGCTATGGGAAATCATTAGGCTGTGTCACAGTACCCATTTACTGCTGTCACGTTCCAAACACACACTACAGTGACATGTCAGGACAGATGTGCCACAGGCATCACAGCTCATTGACAGGTAGATTCCCAGGGACCCTGTATTGCCACATGGACACTGGCATGACATGGCGTATCATGTACACGTCAGCAAAACAACCATGACTCCCACAGGTAGTGGCCCCTGTTGCCTCTGCAGGACAGACATGGACATCTGTGACACACACACGCACAACATCAAAGTCCATGCACAAACAACGTGGATGTGGAGCCTGTCTCCCATTGTGCACATGGAATCAGAGACATCGGAAACACAACATGCACACAGACTGTGGAGGGCCATCACTATTGTGGCAATGGGTCACCCTGTGACGTACATACCTTCCCACATGGGACTCAGGGGGTATGTGACATGACATACACATACACAACCTGGAAATGTGACCATGCCACATGCTCTGAAATGAACAGTTGCACATCACAGTGGTCATGTGCACAACACACAAAGGATTCTGTCCCCATTAACACGTGCACAGCCTGGGAGTGGCTGCCCCCAAGTGCCACCCAAAAAACCACATGTTGACCCCCATACACAGAAAAGGTAATGCAGCCTTACATGCCTTAGTATACAGTGTGGACAGGCTGTGGTGTTGTAGGTGTGCCCCTGAGTCCCTGGCAAGTAAATGTGGCTGGCATACGTTCACCAGTGACAAGCATGGTGACATATGCGAGTGACTTGTACAGGGATGCGTCGTACAGCAATGGACCGATTCGTGTGCACGCATTGGACATTGCATATGATGTGAGCGGATATGCGTTGTACAGCAATGGACCGATCGGGGCGCACGCATTGGACATTGCATATGATGTGAGCGGATACGCGTTGTACAGCAATGGACCGATCGGTGCGCACGCATTGGACATTGCATATGATGTGACCGGATACGCGTTGTACAGCAATGGACCGATCGGTGCGCACGCATTGGACATTGCATATGATGTGAGCGGATACGCGTTGTACAGCAATGGACCGATCGGTGCGCACGCATTGGACATTGCATATGATGTGAGCGGATACGCGTTGTACAGCAATGGACCGATCGGTGCGCACGCATTGGACATTGCATATGATGTGAACGGAGACGCGTTGTACAGCAATGGACCGATCGGTGCGCACGCATTGGACATTGCATATGATGTGAGCGGATACGCGTTGTACAGCAATGGACCGATCGGTGCGCACGCATTGGACATTGCATATGATGTGAGCGGATACGCGTTGTACAGCAATGGACCGATCGGTGCGCACGCATTGGACATTGCATATGATGTGAACGGATACGTGTTGTTTTTCGAAATACGCGTCGTACAGCAATGGACCGATCGGTGCGCACGCATTGGCTATGGCCTGACATGGTAACGGACGCGTTTTCGAACCTTTAACGAGTCGCATGCAGTGAATTCAGTTGGCCAGCCACAATAATGTTGCAAATTAATGGGTGTCATGAAGTTGAACTTTTGAAGGATGCTGTGGGCGTGTATAAGTGGTGCAATTCCATGGATTGGCCAGATTCAGAAGATGCAAACGACTTGGACCTATCACTTTGGACTCATGGGACAGTATCTGCCTCTGCAGCACACATATAATGCTGGCTGTTCCCCTGAGAGCTCACTTGCCTGCACTACATGCTCCAGGACGACATCTGCCACTACCACTGCTGCTGTCTCTGCATCCTCTGGCTACTGCAATGGCACGTACTGTGGATAGAGCCCCAGCCTTCAGCACTGAGGAGAACCAGGCCCTGCTGGACAGCCTCCTTCCACAGTACAGCAAGCTGTATGGGAAACCAGGGGAGCAGGTGAGTGTGCTGTCCACTGCCTTACTAATTGTGCATGTTGTCTGACTAGCAAGACGTACAGTGTGTACACCAGTGGCTAGCATGCTCACTGAGTAGTTGTCACCCCCCAAAGTGTGTAGTGACATGCACTGAACAGGTATAGTGCAGTAACAGTGCATTCCAACAAGGTTTTACTTCCCAGGCAATGATACCATTTAGTAACTGCTGGCAAACTGTTCATAGCCATAGTTGCACTACCTGTGTAGATCATATGCCCCTGTGATTGAGACATGTATATCCAACTGTGTGATGCACGGAAATGTTGCATGTGTAGTAATGGCCTTTTCACTTTGTCATCCTCACAGGTTGATGCCCACCAGAAGCAGGAGATCTGGATGACCATCGTCCGGGCAGTACGATCTGTGGGGGTCTACAGGCGCAGGATCCGCAACTGCCAGAAGAGGTGGCAGGACCTTCGGGGCTGGACCCGGAGGATCGCAAGGGCCCAGCTGAAGCTGTTGCCTCCTCGCAGGAGGGGCGGACACCGGACCCTGACCCCCCACATGCTCCAGATCCTGGCGGTGGTCTTCCCTGACCTGGATGGGCAGCTGAAGGCCAGACAGCAGCAAGGAGGGGGTAAGTGCTAGCCTCAACTGTGTACTATGACTGACATGCTCTATGCACTCCTTTAGCCTGGTTCCACTTCCACAGTACAACTGTCATGTCGTCCTGGACTCATGTCCCTCACTTGTGTCATGCCCCCTCCTCATCTGATACACAGGTGTGGCCCTTACAGTCTGTGACTTAGGTCACTTGGGTACTGTGTACTTGCAGTTACCTGTGGTTAAAGTTGGGGACAGCATCAGTTACAGGAACTTTGTGGTGGGCTGCATGGGTGGTACAATTGCTCACATTGCCTGTGATCTGACATGTACTCTGGGTATGGCTTTAATATGTGTTCCAATTGCTGCTCTGACTCACCACATGTCTGGGGTATGTGCCACACACCCTTGCTGCTGCAGAGACCAAGGTAGGGGCCTCAGAAGTATGTACATCATGTGTGTGACACATGCATAGCCACCTGCCTAGTGTTCAGGGTAATACCATGTTGCACATGGACCAGGACTGTAATGCCTACTCCGTACATCGAAGGCACTCTGTTCTCCCACTCCCGTGTGTCAGCATACATATTGGGCATTGTGAAGAGTGCACTCAGGTGTGTGCCTCTGTGTCACCGTGGTGTGGCCTTGCTATTTGGACTCCTGGAGTGTTTAACAATTTGGGGTGGCCAGCCATCTGAGTTATGACTATGGGATCTGCACATAGGTCAATGCATAGGTCTCTGATCCCTTGACTGTGCACAATGTTGTATGAATCATTGAGGTGCCGGCAGCTTTGGTTCATTCTCATCAGACGGTGAAGTGCTCATGTGTATGGATTTGTGTTTGCAGTCACTCAAATGTCTCATTTGATTGATGTGGGATCATCTCAGTCCTCATGATGTGGGTGGCCAGGGGTGCACATGTGCACCTGTCAGCTACAGGGCTCACATTTCTAGAACTCCCTGATTGTGACACAGTGCAGACTGGTGTTGTGTGTATGCACTGCACCTGTGACAGGAGACAGTTATGACTGACTTGCCAGACAGGCCTGTGCCATGACATTCCAATCGCAAAGGGTGATCCAGCAGTGGTGTGATATGTCCTGCATGCACACCATTGTTGCATTGTCTATCAGGACATGAGGACATCATTGTGTCTGGTGATGGAAGCAAAACCCGCATATCAACAGAGACTTTGCCCATCACTTTTCCTGACACATGTACTGAGTCAGTGGCAGGAGATGGCATGTGTTTGGAGTTACACATTTCCATATATACTCTTGGATGTCCAACAACTGTGTATGTGGTGCATGTGTGCACATATGATTAGTCGCATCCAACAGGCAGCAGACAGATGGGTGCATGGACAGGTAGGATATGTGTGGCATGAATGACTGTCAGGCAGACAATGGGCTTCTACAAATCAGTGTCAGCACTAATTGCAATGTCTAGCAAATGATGGCAGGGCTTGCTCTGTGATGTGCTGTACTTACTGTGGTGTGTGTGTGGTCAGTACAGGTGACTAATGTTGCTCTGTTTATCCTGATTGTTTGCAGATACATCCACGGCCACAGGAGGAGACAGCTCCAAGGACCACGAGGAGCGGCAGAGCCAGACTGGGTCCACTGCAGGGGAGAGCGAGGGACCCAGTGGCACGGAGGGTGAGGGGAGCCACACTGAGGAGACCTCAGCTACGACCACCTCGGCTGGGGAAAACAGCACTTCCAGTGAGGACTCCCTTGTGGAGGCGGGTGTCAGCAGACCAGAGGCAACGGCAAGCAAGTCTGTCCCCGCCACCACCACCATCTCCACCCTCCCATCTGCTCCCATCCCACATGTCCGTGGAGGCTCCCGTGTAGGGGAGCGTGTCTCCTTCATGCCAGGCACTGCACCCCTGCCTCTGTCCCCCTGCTGCCCTGAGTGTGGAGTCTGTGGACTTACTTAAGCAGATCCATGTAGGGCAGACATCAATGCTGAGTGTCCTCCATGCACACACGGGTCTTTTGACACAACTGGTGTAATTCATGGAGGGCATGTCATCTGGCATGTCTGCCCTACATCGGACCAATCAGTCCATGGCCTCCTCACTGACGGCAGCAGTGTCCCTCCTGCAACAGTCCCTCACCCCTCCTACCTCTGCCCCATCCACAATTCCCAGCACCCTACTTGTCCCAAGCACACACACACCGGCACGCACCAGCACAGACACAAGCAGCACACAGACACACACGCCAAAATCCAGACACACACGCACGCACATTCAGGGGACTGATACCTCACTCACAGGGGATGGGGCCCAGACACACACACACGCATCCACGAGCACTGCGCAGTCCTCAGATACCTCTCCCTCCAAAACCCCTTCCCTTGCCTCACCTGCAACCCCCCCCTCCCAGAAGCTCTTCCTCTGTGAGCTTGGCCTCTTCCCCACAGATACACCTGACATGAAGTCCAGGCGGAAGAGGCGACCACCACACACACCCGGACACCCTCCCCCAGGCACAGGCAGACAGAGGACCCCATTCGAAAGTCCCCCTGGACCAGGAAGAGCAAGACCCCACCACCACCACCACGCAGCTCCACCACACAGTCTCTCTCCTCCATCCCCCAAGCCACCACTGCACAGGTTCCACCGCCACACCCTGCCCCAGGTTCACCCACACACCGATACCGCATCCCCAAACTGCTTAGGCCCTCCTCCCTACCACTTGCTCTTCCACCCCCAAACCAGACGCTCTGCCTGTTTGTGCCACTGGTGTGGAGACCGGGTCCCCCCCTATGTCCTGGCCACCTCATCTGCCCCACCTTCCACTCCCTTGGAGTTATGAACTGCAGTGGAGTCCACAACCACCCCGTCTGACTCGGGCACTGCAGTGGGGACCCAGTCCACTCCATCTGACCGGCCCACTGCAGTGGTTGCAGCACCCACAACATCTGAGTTGTGCCCTACAGTGGTGCCGGCCCCCACTGAGTCAGACACCTCCACTGCAGTTGCCGGTGACACTCCTGCACCCACCACCCCTTCACTGCCTCCTTCAGGCATCCCCTGATCCTGTCCCTGCGTGCCTGGCCTGCCCCTTGTATGCCCCTCCGAGGGGGATGTCCCCTGTCCGTACCAGTGCAGGCAAGCAATGGGTGACAAGTTGTCACGTATCACCCTGTTGGGACTGTGTATTTGGACTGGCCATTGGCCTTAGTTTCTTTTGGACTTCAACTTTTAATTTAACATTTGCTGAATAAAGCCTCTTTTTGTTTAATTGTGGTTTTTCTTTGGATGTACATGATGTAGATGAGTATCATCATGCATTTGCAGTTGTAATAGTGTTCAGATCAGGAAAATGAAGTGTTGCTGTGATGGACTCCATGTGGTCCATGGGATATGTGTCCTAATGTAATCTGGATCTATAGCATCATTTGCTGCAGTCTGAGGGTGTAATGTTCAGCATTTGACACATGGATGTACGTTTTGCATTTGTAAATTGCCATCTTTGGCTTACACTGATGCACATCTGGTGTTCAATGTTTCTATTTCCCTGACTGTGTGCCCATCTCCACTGGACATGCAGTTTAGCACATCAATGTTGAAGGACTCATCTGTGTATACAGTGCAACTTGCTTGACACGTGTTTAGGGTGTATGCAGATGACTGACGTGACACTCCCGTACCCAGGCTGATGTGAGCAGAGCCTTCAGTGTGTTGTAGTTGTTGACTCACTGACCGAGTGTTCTGCTGACATGTTTGAGTCGTGCACAGACAAGGTTTGGCACAGCGGACCTTCCACAGGAGTGGAGTGCCCTCATGGCAGTGTGTAATCCCGTGACATTGGCTGGGCCCGTGTTGTGTGTTGTATGAGCATGTCTGTGTGTGTTCCCTTCCCTTTTCCTACACAGGCTGTGTCCCTAGGGATGTTCCTGTTTGTGATGCTTGCTGAGTTGTCCTGTGTTCATCCAGCATCTTGGACCTGGTTTCTCTGGGATGTGGGTGCATGGCAAACTAATGTTCATGAGGTTGTCATCCCTAGTTGTCTTTGTTGTCAGGGCTGGGGATGTGGGCAAACGCAGATGGGACACAGTCAGGATTCCCCTTGGCACTTGTGGGTTACACAAGTCATGTAATTTACAGTTTGTGGTAGCTTTCAGTGATTGTGACACATTGTGTGTGTGACTGCTGCCACTCCTCAGGGTCCGAGCTGCAATGTTGGAAGTTGTCTATGTGTGTTCTTTGTGTGTCACCTTGGCTTCTTCATTGGTGTGTGACTGTGGCCGGGATCCCATTGATTGGGGTGGATTTCACGTCATGCCCATGTACGGCGTACTGTGCAGTGTGTCAGACATTCACGAGTCTTGTTGACTGGCCATGTGGGATGGGTTTCACACCTTAGTTCCCACCACCCCCCCTGGGATTGTCATGGGTGCATGTGCAATGTCACCAGTCTATGTGAGCTTCACAGCTGCACATTGTTGGAGATCAAGGTGTGTGGTGTTGAGTGTGTGCAAATGTGAGTTGTTGCACGGCTAGACCCCTACCTCCATATTGGCCTTGGCTGACAGGCCGTGCTGATTGATTTGTGCTTGTGTAGGTGTGATGGTAGTTAGTTGCTCTGGACACATGGCTGTGGTTCACTGTGTGAACGACATCTACCTTTGTCATCACAGTGGGATTATCATGCAGGCTAGTGTCACCACAATGTGGTGTCCCTGGGAGTAGTGCTGTGGTGGGTCTGTCTCTTGCTGTGTTAGTTGCTCTTCCTACAAGCTTGTGTGACATGTGTAATTTGGGCTCCCTCTCATCTAACAATGCCTGATTGCCTACATAGGGAAATCCGATCCATGAGTTACTTTTGTGTGGCACTGTATACACATCTGTGTGATTGGGATTCAGGCCTCCTCATGTGTTGTGTGGTTGCCTGGGGACACTGGCACACCCCCCCATCACCTTTTGTGTTTGATATGCAGTGTGAGTCTGCCTGTTTGTGTTTGTGCATTTGCACCACTGCATTGGCATTTCTTTAGTGTGCCATTGGCTGTATGTTGTTTGGTGGCTTTCCCCTGCTGTCCCTGGGACTGCTAGGTCATCAGTCAGCACAATGATCATGGTTTGTATGTCCCATTGCTGCCATGGAATGGTATTTGTTCACCTCACATCTACAGTCTCCACAGGATATCTACATTTGTGTGTCCATTGGTGCAGATATGTGGGTCTGCATTATGATGGTCACTTCTGTCATTGTGTAATTGATAAATGTTGACAATGTCAGCCCCCATGGGTGATGTTTGTCTGCACATGGCCAAAGGTATGTCTTATTTGCACTGCACTGTTTGCCTCACCCAATCTATGTTGCTATGGGACACAAGCACTACTTTGCCACTGATGTGTTTGTTGTTGTGTGACCAGGAATCATCCATGCTGTTTGGCAGTTGCAGCTTTTTCCATGACAACACTTACCTTTTGGTCACTGTGATGATGGGGCTTTAGACCCCATTGCCACAATGTTCAATTGGGCTTCAGCTATGGACCCCACACTTACATTTTGGACACTGTGATGAAGGGGGTTTAGACCCCATTGCCACAATGTTCAAAATGTGCTTCAGCTATGGACCCCACACTTACATTTTGGACACTGTAATGAAGGGGTTTAGACCCCATTGCCACAATGTTCAAAATGTGCTTCAGCTATGGACCCCACACTTACATTTTGGACACTGTGATGATGGGGGTTTAGACCCCATTGCCACAATGTTCAAAATGTGCTTCAGCTATGGACCCCACACTTACATTTTGGACACTGTGATGAAGGGGGTTTAGACCCCATTGCCACAATGTTCAAAATGTGCTTCAGCTATGGACCCCACACTTACATTTTGGACACTGTGATGATGGGGGTTTAGACCCCATTGCCACAATGTTCAAAATGTGCTTCAGCTATGGACCCCACACTTACATGTTGGACACTGTGATGATGGGGTTTAGACCCCATTGCCACAGTGGTCATGGTCTGCTTGCATTGTGGAGGCCACACACATTTATGTGTGACACATGTGATAGGGGGTCACATTGTATGTTCATTGTCATGTTCAGTGTTGTAGGCATTTGACACAGACTACACACGCTTGTCATGATGTTGGGGTGATGTCTTTTTCCGACATTCCTTATGTTGGAGTATGCTGGTTGTGTCATGCATTACCCGTCCTATGAGTGGGGATGGTAGTGGTGGTAGGCATTCAGGCCCCCCTGAGTAGGGGTGGTGGTAGTGGTAGGCATCCATCCCCCCATGAGTAGGGGTGGTGGTAGTGGTAGGCATCCATCCCCCTCTGAGTGGGGATGGTAGTAGTGACAGGCATCCAGGCCCCCATGAGTAGGGGTGGTGGTAGTGGTAGGCATCCATCCCCGATGAGTAGGGGTGGTGGTAGTGGTAGGCATCCAGGCCCCCCTGAGTAGGGGTGGTGGTAGTGGTAGGCATCCATCCCCCTATGAGTGGGGATGGTAGTAGTGACAGGCATCCAGGCCCCCATGAGTAGGGGTGGTGGTAGTGGTAGGCATCCAGGCCCCCTTGAGTAGGGGTGGTGGTAGTGGTAGGCATCCATCCCCCTATGAGTGGGGATGGTAGTAGTGACAGGCATCCAGGCATCCAGGAGTAGGGGTGGTGGTAGTGGTAGGCATCCAGGCCCACCTGAGTAGGGGTGGTGGTAGTGGTAGGCATCCATCACCCTATGAGTGGGGATGGTAATAGTGACAGGCATCCAGGCCCCCATGAGTAGGGGTGGTGGTAGTGGTAGGCATCCAGGCCCACCTGAGTAGGGGTGGTGGTAGTGGTAGGCATCCAGGCCCCCATGAGTAGGGGTGGTGGTAGTGGTAGGCATCCATCCCCCTATGAGTGGGGATGGTAGTAGTGACAGGCATCCAGGCCCCCATGAGTAGGGGTGGTGGTAGTGGTAGGCATCCATCCCCCCATGTGTAGGGGTGGTGGTAGTGGTAGGCATCCATCCCCCCATGAGTAGGGGTGGTGGTAGTGGTGGGCATCCAGGCCCCCCATGAGTAGGGGTGGTGGTAGTGGTAGGCATCCATCCCCCTATGAGTGGGGATGGTAGTAGTGACAGGCATCCAGGCCCCCATGAGTAGGGGTGGTAGTAGTGGTAGGCATCCAGGCCCACCTGAGTAGGGGTGGTGGTAGTGGTAGGCATCCATCCCCCTATGAGTGGGGATGGTAGTAGTGACAGGCATCCAGGCCCCCATGAGTAGGGGTGGTGGTAGTGGTAGGCATCCAGGCCCACCTGAGTAGGGGTGGTGGTAGTGGTAGGCATCCATCCCCCTATGAGTGGGGATGGTAGTAGTGACAGGCATCCAGGCCCTCATGAGTAGGGGTGGTGGTAGTGGTAGGCATCCAGGCCCACCTGAGTAGGGGTGGTGGTAGTGGTAGGCATCCATCCCCCCATGAGTAGGGGTGGTGGTAGTGGTAGGCATCCAGGCCCCCATGAGTAGGGGTGGTGGTAGTGTTAGGCATCCATCCCCCTATGAGCTGGGATGGTAGTTGTGACAGGCATCCAGGCCCCCATGAGTAGGGGTGATGGTAGTGGTAGGCATCCAGGCCCCCATGAGTAGGGGTGGTGGTAGTGGTAGGCATCCATCCCCCTATGAGTGGGGATGGTAGTAGTGACAGGCATCCAGGCCCCCATGAGTAGGGGTGGTGGTAGTGGTAGTCATCCATCCCCCCATGTGTAGGGGTGGTGGTAGTGGTAGGCATCCATCCCCCCATGAGTAGGGGTGGTGGTAGTGGTAGGCATCCAGGCCCCCCATGAGTAGGGGTGGTGGTAGTGGTAGGCATCCATCCCCCTATGAGTGGGGATGGTAGTAGTGACAGGCATCCAGGCCCCCATGAGTAGGGGTGGTAGTAGTGGTAGGCATCCAGGCCCACCTGAGTAGGGGTGGTGGTAGTGGTAGGCATCCATCCCCCTATGAGTGGGGATGGTAGTAGTGACAGGCATCCAGGCCCCCATGAGTAGGGGTGGTGGTAGTGGTAGGCATCCAGCCCCACCTGAGTAGGGGTGGTGGTAGTGGTAGGCATCCATCCCCCTATGAGTGGGGATGGTAGTAGTGAAAGGCATCCAGGCCCTCATGAGTAGGGGTGGTGGTAGTGGTAGGCATCCAGGCCCACCTGAGTAGGGGTGGTGGTAGTGGTAGGCATCCATCCCCCCATGAGTAGGGGTGGTGGTAGTGGTAGGCATCCAGGCCCCCATGAGTAGGGGTGGTGGTAGTGTTAGGCATCCATCCCCCTATGAGTGGGGATGGTAGTTGTGACAGGCATCTAGGCCCCCATGAGTAGGGGTGGTGGTAGTGGTAGGCATCCAGGCCCACCTGAGTAGGGGTGGTGGTAGTGGTAGGCATCCATCCCCCTATGAGTGGGGATGGTAGTAGTGACAGGCATCCAGGCCCACCTGAGTAGGGGTGGTGGTAGTGGTAGGCATCCATCCCCCTATGAGTGGGGATGGTAGTAGTGACAGGAATCCAGGCCCCCATGAGTAGGGGTGGTGGTAGTGGTAGGCATCCAAGCCCACCTGAGTAGGGGTGGTGGTAGTGGTAGACATCCATCCCCCCATGAGTAGGGGTGGTGGTAGTGGTAGGCATCCATACCCCTATGAGTGGGGATGGTAGTAGTGACTGGCATCCAGGCCCCCTGAGTAGGGGTGGTGGTAGTGGTAGGCATCCATCCCCCCATGAGTAGGGGTGGTGGTAGTGGTAGGCATCCAGGCCCACCTGAGTAGGGGTGGTGGTAGTGGTAGGCATCCATCCCCCCATGAGTAGGGGTGGTGGTAGTGGTAGGCATCCATCCCCCTATGGGTGGCGATGGTAGTAGTGACAGGCATCCAGGCCCCCCTGAGTAGGGGTGGTGGTGGTGGTAGGCATCCATCCCCCCATGAGTAGGGGTGGTGGTAGTGGTAGGCATCCATTCCCCTATGAGTGAGGATGGTAGTTGTGACAGGCATCCAGGCCCCCATGAGTAGGGGTGGTGGTAGTGGTAGGCATCCATCCCCCTATGAGTGGGGATGGTAGTAGTGACAGGCATCCAGGCCCCCCTGAGTAAGGGTGGTGGTAGTGGTAGGCATCCATCCCCCTATGGGTGGGGATGGTAGTAGTGACAGGCATCCAGGCCCCCCTGAGTAGGGGTGGTGGTAGTGGTAGGCATCCATTCCCCCATGAGTAGGGGTGGTGGTAGTGGTAGGCATCCATCCCCCTATGAGTGGGGATGTTAGTTGTGACAGGCATCCAGGCCCCCATGAGTAGGGGTGTTGTTAGTGGTAGGCATCCAGGCCCACCTGAGATGGGGTGGTGGTAGTGGTAGGCATCCATCCCCCTATGAGTGGGGATGGTAGTAGTGTCAGGCATCCAGGCCCACATGAGTAGGGGTGGTGGTAGTGGTAGGCATCCATCCCCCTATGGGTAGGGATGGTAGTAGTGCTAGGCATCCAGCCCCCCATGAGTAAGGGTGGTGGTAGTGGTAGGCATCCATCCCCCTATGAGTGGGGATGGTAGTAGTGACAGGCATCCAGGCCCCCATGAGTAGGGGTGGTGGTAGTGGTAGGCATCCAGGCCCACCTGAGTAGGGGTGGTGGTAGTGGTAGGCATCCATCCCCCTATGGGTGGGGATGGCAGTAGTGCTAGGCATCCAGCCCCCCATGAGTAGGGGTGGTGGTAGTGGTAGGCATCCATCCCCCTATGAGTGGGGATGGCAGTAGTGACAGGCATCCATGCCCCCCTGAGTAGGGGTGGTGGTAGTGGTAGGCATCCAGGCCCCCCTGAGTAGGGGTGGTGGTAGTGGTAGGCATCCATCCCCCTATGAGTGGGGATGGTAGTAGTAACAGGCATCCAGGCCCCCCTGAGTAGGGGTGGTGGTAGTGGTAGGCATCCATCCCCCTATGGGTGTGTATGGCATTGGTGATAGCCATCCCGCCCCTATGGTTCTGCTGTTGCTAGTGTACACCATTTCTGCATCCCTATGTGTGTGTGACATATTTCGGGTACGTGTCGTTTGTTTGTGTTGTGGGTGTTTGACTTACCGTCTGCGCCGTACGCGTCCGTACCGTTCCCGGTAATAGATGTAGAGTATTGGTAGGACCTGCACGATGGGATTCATGGTTGGGTCGTCTCGTTCGGGTTTCTCGTGGTTTCGACTCGTACTCGTCGCTGGCTTGTTCGTCTCGTCGCCGTGGATCGGCTTGTGGCGCGAATCGGAGCTTATGTACAGCTCTCCCGGATGCTCTGACGTGCCGGACGTAGCGACGGGTTCGGCGCGTACGGAAGGCGCATCGTACTAGTCCGGCCGGAAGGTGCTGTGTATTTGGTTCCGTGTGACTCGATTCGGCGTTTACGGATCCGGCTCGGGCGGGGAACAGGAGCTGAAATGGGTAAGTACGGCTCGCTCGGAATCTGTGCTGTTATGCGCATCGTACTTGCTCGTTCGGACGACTGTTCGAATCGGTCGGGAAACACGCGTTCGGCTTGGTTTTTTTCCGGACGAATACTGTTAGGTGCGCTTCCAGCCAAGATCGGAATCGACCCCTAGGTCTTTGTAGAAAATTAAAA
Organism: Calotriton arnoldi; assembly: GCA_963921515.1. Lineage (NCBI taxonomy): Eukaryota > Metazoa > Chordata > Amphibia > Caudata > Salamandridae > Calotriton > Calotriton arnoldi. The sequence goes on along the minus strand of CAWUFW010009263.1, from coordinate 765,514 downwards.
CGTGAGCAAATGATCTGTATTTTTCTTTAGGAAAGGTGGCAACACTAGTGAATTGTCACATACCTGAACATGCTGCCTTGCTGAACTGCCTCAGCGACATTCAGACCTGTGGAATGAATGCTTCTTTAAGGTTGTGATGATGACCACATCAGTGTCTTCTTCCATCCCTTACTTCCACCCCACTGCCAATTAGAAAAATAAATTGGCAGAGGGAGCAGAAACAAAGGGAGAAATGAGAGCATTTCTGGTACTGGAAATGATTCTAAGAGCAATGTTGCTTTCTCTCAGGCTGTGACGCACTTTCACATTGCGTTAGCCCAACTTCGGGAAAAATCTCTACCATCACACTATGTAGTGGCAGCTCTTCCGCTACTGCAGAGGACCGTCTCCCCACTGACTTCAATAGGAAAAATAAAATGATAATAAAGTATCGTTGTTATCATTTTATTTTTCCTATTGAAGTGAGTGGCTCGCGGGGCGGGCTGGCCAGAGCAGGGAGAGGAGTGATTTGCACTCCTTAAGTACGCATCACTGCTTGGCCGGCCCTCTTGGGCCGGCCAAACAGTCCTGCACACTTTGCATATTCCTCACCAGGCTTGCTTTACACAGCCTGGCGAGGAACATGCAACGCCTCCCAGTCCCCGTCTGAGCGCCTTAGTTCGGCATTGCAGAGTTGTGGTTGGCTATGGGAAGCTGGGAGCCCGGGTGCTTCCTGCTCCTTCCTGCAGCCGGCAGAGACAGCAAGAAGAGGACGGAGAAGAGGCGCGGCCGGCCGGCCCAGGTAATTCTTTTTTATTTGCTATTTCGTTCCGTCCCACACCTCCCCACCCCCACCACTCCCGATCGGTAGCAGCCTGTTTAAAGAATGGTACCCAGAGAATGAGGTGAGAGGCCAATCAGAAGGACCATCAAGGAATGTAAGATCTCAACCAGTCAGAACGGAAGGCAGGACCCGTCCAATAGAAGACCCAGTGAAGTTGCACTGGGACTTCTACAGAACGGTATGCATGATCGTTAACCATTGCATTGCCGTGCACTCAAATGCTGCCAGCATCACACAAGTCATTCTGGTGTGTGCCTTAAACAGTTTTGTCAATGCAAACAGCTTGTTCATCAGCGCAAGAGCCTACCATGTATGAGGAGAATGTGGATGAGAGCTTTAATCTTATAGTATATCTACAGATGTTAGAAGATTTTAATGTATGGGTTGAGGCACCTGTTATCAAGTGACCCACAAATGGGAGCCTTGAGCTTGACCAAGTACGGCAGCAACACTTTCACCTGAAAGGTGGCACAGCAAACATATTTGCTCACAACAGTTAACAAAATAAAAGAAGTGAATCTGATTTCCAGATTCTGTTAAGTATATGTCAAAAGATATAATGGCCCTGGAATTTTGGCTTAATGTTTTCAATGCAGCATTACCAAGATATTCATGAGACCATGCAACAAAAATATATTTTTTAACATTTTCTAAATTTCCAAGCCAACCCATGTAAGTTTAGGCAAGATGGATATGGGAGTTAACAATCACCACTGACATTTTAGACATGGCACCATGAAAACTACCCTCTGTGCCTGAATGAGGGATCAAGATTGAAGCCATTGTATAGACTCCGCATTCTACAAAATATTTGTAATTGCAACTCTGCTATCAAGAATTTCTATAATGTTTTATTTCCATGTATTGCTTAAGGCTTAGTACTGTCTAACACAGTAGCCATGTGTCAATAAAACTCAATTCCAACTTAAAAACCCAAGGTTGAATGAATGAAATTGTTGTATCTTAGAAACTTGTTCACAATCCACATTGGATTGTGGAATGTGGAATCCAGTGTGGAGATGGTGGCCCTATGAGAACCTATGCAGGGGGTGTTCCTGCAATCTCAATAATTCTCTGTTCTTTTCAACCGTGTCTTGCGTCTCAAAAAAGGGGCGATGAGGATGGGATCAAGATCTGGAGCTGGAATGTCATTCCAGTTGAATTATTTAGATACATCGTGGAACAAATGACCCCTGGTCCTCTTAAAAAAAAAAAAAACCTGGACGGACAAGCGGCAGATCGGGAGCAAGAGAAATTACCTGACTGCTGTGTTACAAATCTGGTTTGCAAAAGATTGTCCAGAGGTGAGGCAGGGTCGTCTAGCAGGCGTTGTGCCCGGTGGCCCGTTGTTGAGGATTGAGGACCTTTGCAGGGGTTGTTCCTGCAATCTCAATAAATCTCTGTTCTTTTCAACCGTGTCTTGTGTCTCAGAAGAAAGGACCTAAAAGGCCTAGGGGGAAAGGTCCCCGGGCTTTAATGAATGGCAGCATGACTTTTAATAGGATTGGGGACCAGTACCTCCTGCTCTGTATGTGACTCCAGTGGTTGCTAATGTTATGTGTTATATGTGTATTTGTGGTATGATTTTGGTGACTGATTGGTGGCAAAAATCAGTGGCTACTTCAAAATTTTATATATCTATTTATAGAAACTTGATTTTTTTAAATTTGCTAATAACTTTTGTGCCGTTTAATAAATCCACACAAAACTTTGCACAAAAAAGGTTCTTCCACCTCAGCTCCTTCCTTAAATGTTTCAGAGTGAGCCGTCACACGGGGGCTGAGAACAAGAAGGACCCCAAAACATGTTTTCCCCATGCAATTTCCCATAGGAACTTTAGACAATGCTACAGCCACAATGGCAGAATGGAATCACATCAAATTTGACAGAAAGCTAGATCTTTGCCCAGAAAGTGTGCCTTTTGTGTTTTGGTGAAAATCCTTTCAGCTGTTTGAGAGAACTTAAGCTTCAAAATTTGTAGACATCTCGCAATGTAGTACTACAGAGGGAGTACCAAGGTACTAATGAAGAAAAAAATGACAAAAATGAAGCATTGGCCTATTGGCTAGTCCCGTGGGACTGGGACCAGTCCGGTGAATCATAGCGATGTGAATGGCTGGTCGCAACATGAAGAGAAATGTTGGAGCGGCTATTTTAGGGCTTGGGGACTCAGTCCCCATGTCCTAAATATTAAAATAAAACAACATATTAGGGGGCAGGTTAGGGATCCCCTAATCCCCTGGTCCTTGTGAGGGTGAGTGTGTGAGTGTGTCCTAGAGGGACACTCCCTGGGTTCAAATTGAAAAAATAAATGTTTGAGTCTTGATGGACCTGTGGTAGTCATTGCACCCTCTGCGAAAATTCATGGGAGTACCATTAAAACTATGCGCAATTACCGTGTGCATGACAGTGGAGTGTTGGTGAACAAAGGAGGGTTGCCCACCGGTGGGGGGGGGGGGGTTGGGCACAGGACCTCACCACAGGTGCTGCAGGTGTTGGCCTAACCCCAAGCTTCACACGGCCAAAGGCCGAAAGTAGTGAGCTGCTGGGGGTTTGGTGCCTCCTGGGGGTTGGGTGCAAGTTCTGTACACAGAAAATACCCCAAAATGCTACATGGATAGATCAAATGTTTCCACTCAGCGTTGATCCTTTTTTATAATGTGGATAGCCTGGGGTCAGTCACTAGCCAGGGAGACCTACCAAACTTGTATTGTTTCTGGAAACTAGACACCCAGGGCGTCCAGGTATGTGTGGCTTGTGTGGATCCCTTATGTTTACTTACCTATAGTGCTCTTTAAACAAGAAACTTGGCAAATAAAACTTATTGTACTAATATTTCTTTGATAGAAAGCTCGGGAATCTGCCAGGATCCTTACATTTATATCCTATCACTCCTTGCGGATTGCATTTTGGGGTCTTGCCTGTTACAGGCACTAGGTCCACCCACACAAGCAAAGTGCTGTTTTCATTAGGAGAGATGTGAAAATGCTTGGTGGTAGGACATTCGTTGACTTCCACAACTCCGGAGCTTTACCTCACAGAAATGTGAGGAAAATATGTGTATTTAAGCAAGGTTTGAGGTTTGCAAGGGCTTCTGGGTAAAAACGCCTTGTTAGTTCCATCAAGTCACACCACCCTGGACTCCCTGGGATGTCTGGTTTTCAGAAATTTTGGATTTGGTAGATTTCCATGGTTGGTGGAAGAGCCAAGGTCCAAACTCCACAGCTACCCACATTGCACAAAAGGGTCAGCTTTGAATGGAATTTCATATTATGTTTGGGGCCTTTCCTGTCGTGGACGCTAGACCCACCCACTCAAGTAAGTTACCAATTGTTATTGGGAGACATGTTGGAATTTTGGATATTAGGAAATGTGTTTATTCCCAACAGATTCCTAAACTTTGAGGAAAATGTGTGTTTTTAGCCAAATTTTAGTTTTTGAAAGGCTTCCTGTTAAATAAACACTTGGGAGATCCACACAGGTCACACCACCCTGGATTCCCCTGAGAGTCTAGTTTTCAGGAATGTCTGTTTTTTTTTAGGTTTTCCTGGGCTGAGGCAACCCCAGGCCCAAAATCCACTGCTATGCACATTGCAAAAAAAGGTTGCTTTTTAGTGGGAAACTTTGATCTGTCCATGCTGTATTTTTACGGCCTTTCCTGTTACGGGCGCTAGGCGCACACACACAAGTGGGCTATATTTTTTTATCAGGAGATGTGTGGTTGAAAGCTGGGTGGTAGGATATCTGTTGATCCCTGCTGATTCTAGAACTTTCCGTTACAGAAATGTGAGGAAAATTTGTGTTTTTAGCCAAAGTTTGAGGTTTGCAAGGTGTTCTGGGTAAAAAAGAGCTGCAAGATCCACGCAAATCACAGCATCCTGAGCACCCCTGTCTGATTTCAGAAATGTCTGGGTTTGTAGGTTTCCCTTGCTGATGGGCGAGCAGGGGCCTAAAATCCTCCAAACCGCGACATTTTCATCTCATATTTTTCTATTTTTCCATGTCGTATTTTGGAGTGCGTTTTGTCATGGGCGCTAGACCAAGCCACACAAGTGGGGTACCGTTTATGTCGATAGATATGTGGAAATGCTGGATGGGAGCAAAGTTGTGGATCCCCACAGATTCTGGACTTTTCTCTCAGATAAACGCCAGGAATATTGATGCTTTTAGCCAAAGGTTAGGGTTTTCAAGGCCTTCTGGGTAAAAACATCTTGGAAAGAGTGTCTTGCTTTACACACCAAATAAAAGAAATTCAGCACTCCCAAGATGAGGCACTTGGTAAAGCAGGAAAAAACACTTGGAAAGGAGACTCAGCACTCACAAAATGAGGCACATCAAAAGGTAGTTTCAAAATAAAGTGTGGGTTTTTTATTAATACAACACTCTCTAACAGAAAGACTTTCCCAGATGTCAAGTGAATCAGGTAAACAACATGCTAATGTATATATATGCGTGCACAAGCAAATAATAATAAAACACTCACAAGTAATCAAATGCATGGGATAAAACTCAAGCAGATAATAATAGTAAAACACACGCAAATAATAATAATAATGGAACACTCACAAGTCAAATGCAAGGGAGCAAAACATAAGCAGATAATAATGGATGTCCAGTGCAAGAAACAAGCACTGTCAAATGCCAAGAACAAGCACTGTCAAATGAAAGACTCAAATATAAAGAGCATGTATACACAATATGAAAACATCACAGAGCAATGGAACTTATAGCTCATACATCACCTATTAAGTTGAACACAGCAATCTGGTAATCTTGACTGGGAAGTCCTTTCAGTCACCCAGAAGTCTCAATGGGACAGCAAAAATGTGCCCGTGACGGTGTGTCCACCCCAGTAGTGTGCTCCTCTATGAGCACCGAAACTTCCTATCCTTAATACCTTTTACTAACAGAGAGAGAGAGAGAGAGACTTCTAGAAATTACCCCCTCCCTTAATCTATTGCAAAACCAAGGCTGACTGTACCGGTCGGTTTCGAGGTCAAGACGGAAGCTGGCCAACCGCCTGTGTTTTGACTCTGAGACAGAGAAGTACATTCCTCTTTCAAACGCACATCCCACATGTTCTGTTCCAGCACAGCTGTTTTGCTCTATGCTGAGAAGAAAGAAAACATACCACTCTGAAGGTGCAAAAGGCATGAAATGAAATCATGCAAGAGCACAAAAATGATGTTGTACCTTCAAAATGGAGTCAGTTAAAACACATAGAGTCAAAGGTCACTACAAACAACACATAGAGTCATCATCATCAACAAACTTTATTTGTTTTTTTCAAATAAAACCATAAAAGTCATACAAACATCAATGAAACTCCACCTATATACAGACCGGTCCAACAAGGTGACCATGATAAAATGATTACAGAAAGATAATAAATAAAAAGCAAGAAGAAGCACCTACTGACACAATTAATCACAGCTTGATCTAAGCCTAATGGCAGCCCCTAAAAAACTGAGAGTGTACAAAATAGTTTCGTTAGCTAAAAGTTTTAAAAAGATAAAAGCAGGTCTCACCCTCCTAAAACCAGCCTTTTAAAGAATGGGAATAATAAAAGACTTTCTAGGGACCTCGTAGAAACTGCAAAACATTAAAAAGTGCATCATGTCCTGAGGAGACCGATTGTCGCAGCCACAAGGCACTGGCCTCTATGGGTTTCTCTAGGTTGTGCCAACAGGTAATGGAAAAGATTGAACCTAAATCTAGTAAGTAAAAAAACGATCATGATTACTTTTGATCCCCAAAAGGTATGGTTCAATAGATTGTGCAGTTTTTAATCCAATGTACATACGCACACTTCGCTTCCTCAGCTCTGTTGCTTCTCTATCGCAGCAGCGCCTATTAAAAAAACATTCCTTTGCCCAAGTAAGAGCCTTCTTACATATGCCCTCTGGATTATCAAATAAATCCATCCTACCTAAGCTATAAAGGCCATCTTTTACATACTTGAGCCAACGTATGCGATTAACATTGTCAAGGGACATGCAGTCCTTTTAAATATCCTTACCGAGAACATCTATTTTTTTGTCCAAATCTTTAACCACAATGCTAATGACAGTTCGTCGGAGAGAAATGCCATCCCCAGCTCTTGGTGCACCACATACGATGAATCATTTTGGGGTAAAGAAAGTACCCGTCTTAGGAAAGTGTTTTCTATCACTTGCAGGACCTCCAGCCTGGCAGAACCCCAAATCTCACTCCCGTAGCTAGTCTTTGCGATGCACTTGGCTCTATAAATCTTCAGTAGAGCCCCTATGGGTCCCCCCCCCCTCTGGTTGCAAAATTAAAAACAGCTGCAGTCGCTCTGGCAAGGTCCCTCTTCTTCCTAGTAATCAGGGGGCACCAACTTAGTGCGTTGTCAAACACTACTCCCAGTTAACAAAACACATTTGTCTTTGGGATTGTCAGAGTTCCTATCTTAAAAGTAAAGTGCTGGGGTATGCGAGGGCCCACCTGCATGACAAATGATTTACTGTGATTGACCAGCAGATCCAAATCTCCCATGAAGTGGACAAAGGAATTTAACAAAAGCTGTAACCCCCTAGCAGTCCTCGCCATGAGGACAGCATCATCTGCATATAGGAGAACCGGCAAGCTACGCTTTCCCACCTGTGGACAGTCAGCTCGTACCTCCAAGAGGACCTTCTCTAGGGAGTTGATATATAAATTGAAAAGAAATGGGTCCAAGATGCACCCTTGGAGCACCCCTCTCATAATATCAAACTTGCGGGATACCTTACGGTCTTTTGAATAGCGAACAACCGCTTTGGTATCTCTGTGCAGGTCCTTTAAAAACAGGATGATATCCCCGTCGATGCCCATGGAGGACATCAGCTGCCATAGCTTCGATCTCTTTACCCGATCGAAAGCTGAGGATAGATCCATAAACGCTAGGTGGATCGAACCGGTGCGCGCCACGGTGTACTTGTTCAATTCCAAGTTTAAATTTAAACATTGTTCCATAGTGGTGCGCCCAGAACGGAAACTGTATTGTACCTCGATTACAATGTTATTCTCGTCTGCCCAGGTTACCAGTCGGTCTAAAACCATTTGTCCCACCACTTCCACCACAGAATCCAATAGGGAAATAGGTCTGTAGCAAAGGTTGCTATCCTGATCACCTTTTTTGAACACGGAAACAATGGTTGATAAAGCCCAAGAATCAGGGCGGGCAACCTGGACCGAGGCGTTGATGACTGCTGTCAATACAGGCACCCAAGTTTCCATTTTGGCAATGTATAGATCGGGGGAATACCATCGGGTCCCAGGGCCTTATTTTGAGACAGGCCCAGGACACCAGCTCTGACCTCCTCGGCTGAAAAGACAAGTTCAGATATAACTTTCTCCCATTCCTGCCCTTCTACCGACGTAGAGTCATTCTGAAAGATGCCCTCAAAATGTATTACCCAATCTTCCTCTAGAATATGGGCGTCCGTTAAGTTGCCCGTTTCTCCAGCTATAAATGGGTTATTTATGGTGTTCCAAAATTTAGAGGAATTGCTCATGGTGCTAGCCTCCAATAGTTCCGACTAGGCCTCCTCCTTCAGGACAAACTTTTGCTTTGCTTGGGCGGTCTTGTATACTCTCAGGAGTTGCTTTACAGTCCCCCGATCGTGAGGCCTCGCTCCTAGGGCCTGCTTCAGATTCCTGGAGGCTCTGGAGCATTCAGAATCTAACCATCTCGGTCCAGAAGCGAGGCGACGCCCGCCTTGGGCCTGTATTAACTTCTCTATACCGTTGGAGATACATCCATAGGCGTCCAAGATGTCCATTGGAGAAGTCTCGCTGTCGAGACAAGTGGCAAACTCCCTGTAACACTGAGATAGGAGGGATTCTAGAAGCTGCTCTGGGACAATTTGACCCCACTTTAATCTACTCCCGCCATTTAAGAGGCACCACAGAAGCCTGCTTGATAGGTTCATTAAGATTATATAAAGGCTCGCCCTGCCCTATTTTGGCTAACAATTTGGAAAAACCCAGAAGCGTCCCTCACCAGAGAGATAATAGGAGATTGCCTCAAGTGTGAGAAGGGAAGGGAAATACCTTGGCTTGCCGCAGTGAGGGAGAGTTTGAGTAGTGTCAACCATGTACAGGTCTTTTCAAATCCTGCTGAAATAGATAGTATGAACAAAAAAGTCCTTCGGGGGGCCCTATATGCATATTATAGCAAAGCAAGACACGAAAGGGAGGTCCAGCAAACAGCTGTTGAAACCTATTTGTCTAGTGAGAATGTCTCATACATGCCATCTAGTTATCTTTTAAAACCGATACGCAGCTGGGATAGGGGACTCCTCTTTCGTTTAAGGGCTGGTACAGTAAAATTCTTACTTTGTTTCCCCTTGGGGTATAATGTCAACTTAGATCAATTGCCATGCCCATGTGACGGCCGGAGCAGGCAAACAACACTTCACTTTGTATTTTTCTGTAATTTTTATATGAAATATGCAAAATGGCTTTTGATACCATTTTTAAAAAAAACCTTGCCTGTCCTCCTTGATGCAGCCTACATGAAAATCCTTAAATTGAAAGATGATGAATTAATTTTCCGTGTAGGCTTTTTTTAAAGTTGCAGTACGCGCTCATATTACAATGTGCACTTTATGAAGGTTGTTCTCACTGAATTAATATTTATATTGTCACTATGCTTAATATGAATTAAATGGACACTCTCTGCAGACTAGTTTTTAACCCACCCACAATGATCATGAAGGGCATAAATCAAGAGGGCACCAATCGTAAAATAGTTTTTATTTGTTCATAATATGATGCTTGTATGTGAAATGATCTTATTCTATTTGCTTTTATGATCAATAAGATTTGTGTACTTTTATGCTGCTACATGACTTGTGCTTTTTGGATATACTTTTATACGAATAAAGATTTTTGATTTTTTTTTTTTGATAGGTTTATTAAATCTGGGCCAATTTGTTATAATACAAACAGGGTTATGATCGCTAAAAACACTCATCTTGACTGAGAAAGCCTTAATCAGGGAGAAAAAGGGGGCAGAGATGAAGATAAAATCAATAAAGGACTCGCACCCTCTCCCAATGAATGTAGGGACAACATCAGTTCACTAACAGACCCGGGTGGAATCAAAGAAGCCTTTGAAGTCATCTCTTCCAAAATATCAAATCTTCTCAGTGTTCCCGCACGGCGACCGGCTATCTTGAGGCGCAGATGGTTCGACTCAGATTGTTCCTGTGCTGCTAGGAACCTGAAAGAAGCCTTGGGCGAGAGTCCAAGGGATATGGTCTTAGTAAAAACCCGCAGGAGGGAGTATAAAGTAGTATTAGCCTGACGCAAGGCAGCATTGAAGGAGGAACTATGGAGGGACCTAATTTAGGCAAGTTCCATGAAGAGTAGTGCCAAGTTTTGGGGCATCATTAACAGTCCTTTTTTAATTACGACCACACGCAATGTGGTGGAAGCCCAAATAACAGAGGAGGAATGGGTGCACCATTTTGAGGATATGTTTCAATGCCCCTTAGACAGGAATAGCTTACCTGAAGTAGCACAGGTTAAATCACTCATGGTGGTATCGGTTGGAAAGGTCAGGAAAGGTATCCTTGGGTTGTCTAACAACAAGGCACCGGGCCCTGATGGTATTCCGCCGGATTTATATAAATCCGACATAAACCTCTGGACACCTGTTCTCACGGGTGTTATTAATGCAGCGGTTAAATCTGGTCCTCCTGGCTCCTGGGCCACCTCCACCATTGTTCCAGTGTTCAAAAAGGGTAATTTATCAACTTAATAAAAACTAATAAATTTTTTTTTTTTTAAATGGAGGAGTAAGGCAAACATTTTGGGGGAAGACCACCCTAAGGCTGACACGTCTAACACATGTGTTTCTTTTATTAACCTTTTTCTTTCATTATATTTTACCATACGAATTGCTGTATGGTCGGTAAATAATGAAAAATTATTATAATCTGCAACTCAGTTCAGTATCGTATGTTTTCAGAGAACCTACAAATCCTGTCTATCCTCTCGACTAAAAGATTCTATCCGTCGTAATGGTATATCGCTTTTGTAAATCGGCCATCGTGACACAAAATTACAGATGAAAATGTTGTCACCAATGACCATTTTTTCCTTCTCATTTTTATTACTTTTTTATTTCAACAATTAGTTTTTTGGGACACAAAACTTGAGGGATCTATGCAAATGATCCCTTGCTGAATCGAGAATTGTGTCTACGTTTAGGGAAACTGAAATACCTTTTAGAAAAATGCAGAAACTGTGGTAAAATACTTTTCTAATACTAATCTGCTTATTAGCAGTCAAGTGGTTAACTCACTGAGTTATCTTTCTGATGAAGAAGAGACTCACAGAGAAGTTGAGTTCTGATAAGCGTGATGGCAGCAATTAGGGTGAGCATTTTACTGCGGCTCCAGAGCCAGAAGAGGAGGAGCCTGACGGGAAATGACGACTTTGGATTAGGGTATGGGAAAAGCTTGATAAGGGATTGCCACCTCCACAAGTAGGCCAGATTTAATTACAGATCTAGTAAAAAAAACAAAGAAGCCATGACACAATATAGTCACACCCAAAAATAGATTTAATATGTACATATAAGCATGATGATATGGTACTAGAACTCATTGGTACCTTGCTGCTTAAGTAGTCCTTTCGGCCTCTCCAAACTGGAGTGGCTCAGAAGGGCACTAACCTGAACCTTGAGCTGGGGGTGCACACAGGTAGAACACATGTATATTAGTATGGCAGTAAGTATGTACACATTCCTGTCACAAGATTGGATTCTGTTAATATTTTCTTCAGTATATCACCATCTTAGGGGCCCTGGGCATATGTAAGGGGCATTCTCCATATGGGCTCTATTTCCACCACGTGTAGAGTGACAAGAAGCTCTTGGGGCTGAGGAACTCTGTTGACAGCTCCTTGTCATGTAACAGAAAGAAAATGAACAGCCTCAGTGAGCCCAGAATGGGCTTTTTAAACAAGGCGCACACCTGAGCCTTTCATCAGAGAATGTGTGCATAATCCACTAAACCAGCATATCTAGCAATTAATTTCCATTTGAATCTAAGAACCTCATTACGAGTTCAGGGCTAAATTCAGATCCCTGTGCAAATACATATTTACACAAGGAAGGAAATTATAAGTTGTATGAGAATTATCGCGCCCAAGTAGTATTTCCCTGATAAATTCCACGAAATGGCCCGAAAAGAAAAAAACATGCAGGATTTGGTGTGGTTAAAACAATTCTGCATGCTATGCCTAGTTTTTCTGTTGAAAACCTGGAATAAGAGGTATATATAACAAGCTGTAACTATCTCACCATGGGGTGATGGTATTTAACATGTGTGGTTAATTGGAAATGGCCCTTTCTGCAGGGTTATCCCCAAACTTTTTGCCCTCTTCCTCCTATCTTTCTGACCCTCTTTTTGTTGCCTTTAGGACTCTGGCTTCTTTACCACTGCTAATAAGTGCTAAAGTGCATGTGCTCTCTCCTTTAAACAAGGTATGACTGGTTTACACCTGTTTGGCATATTTAATCAACTCATAAGTCCCTTGTACAGTGGTATCCCATATACCCAGGACCTCTAAATTAAATGCTACTAGTGGGCCTGCAGAGCTACTTGCGCCACCTACGGAAGTAGCCTTTCAAACCTGCCTCAGGCCTGCCACTGCACGACCTGCGTGTGCAGTTTACTGCCAAATTGACTTGGCATTTAAAACTTCTTTTCTCATGAGCACTTTTGTCATAACCCATTTCACATATTAATGGGTTATGACAAAAGTGCTCATGAGAAAAGAGGTGTAGTAAATGAATATCCATCTCAGTCGCTTTTGTGTATATGTGAATTGTAATGTGTACCCTTTTATACAACACAGTTTCTTTACATAAATTTGTACTTTAACAAGCATACACCCATCTTGTATTGCTAATTTCTGTTGAGCTTTTTTTCTGTCTCGCGATTGATTCACGTTAGAATGAAACAATTCGTTTTGAAATTTAATTGGAATAAGCTACTAATTAGGGCTTAAGATAATTCATTTCTGAAATCACCGAAGATCTTGATACAAAAAGAACCCCTTGTAGGCACCGTTACCTGACATTGAGTTTACATTACCCAAGCCTCCAAGGGTTTATTGAGTTGCCCATTTTCCTGTTGAACTTTTAGAAAGTGGGCATTTCTCTGTGCTTATAACTCTAGTTCTTTGCAGCCTGACTTCAATCCACATCTAGAGTAGAGTGACAGCTACACTTTGTGCATACTTTTAAGACAGCCACCACACAGCAAGGGTTGGGTGTGACAGGCGAGGCATCTGTATCCATCCGCATACTGATAGTCTTCCTGGGCTGGGATAGAGGGAGGCAGGTCGCTCTTACATTTGTATAGGCTGTGTCCTGCTCTCACACAAAGGGCTGATTTACCCCCTACTGATGCCTGGAGCCAGGGCTTGGAATGAAAGGGAATGATGTGCACTTCTAAGCTTTCTTCAAAGTTGCCCCATTGAAACAAAGTAATTTTGAGTATAAGTACAAGGGCTCTGATCCCAGGATTTCAGAGCATTTTTGGAACTGGGACTGAACCTCTGTCAGAGGGATTGCTGCTCCGTACAAAGGACTCATCTGGACTGCTCTTTTGCTGTTGCCCTGTTGCCTGCTTCTTGCTGGGTGGCCTAAAGGACTCACTGGATTGCTTTTCTGCTTGTTGCCCTTCTGCTAGCTGCTCCCTGACTTTGGTTTCACTAGGCACTGTGGTGTTAGGAGAAACCGCCATTTGGACTTAATTGCTTGGTAGTGCTGACCTGCTGCCTGCTCTTTGCTTTGCGCCACCAGTGCTCTCCAGGGATGGGTTGGCATGCCCCCTTACTGCTCAGTTAAGGATATCTGCAGGATCCAAGGGCAGCCCTGCTTTTGGACAGAGAGCAGCGTGTGATTGCAACTTCTCCTGCACCATCCTGTCTACAGTGAGCCTGACTACATTTTTCTTCAAACTGCAGCACTATCCGAATGCTGTGGGTTCTGTGCGACGTGATTGTCTCAGCGGAGACCTGATGAATACAGTTCCTTGCACCCTCTAATTAAGTCAAGCACTCCATGGTTACTTTATTTAAAAATTGAGCCCCCGCGCTCCTGGATTACTTTATTTACAAGAGGCAGTTTGGATCAGTGTGTGTTAAAACAGCGCGTTGATCATCATGCCTTCTGAGTGGTGAGACCGGGTGTTTTGTGCTGCAACATAGAAGACCACCCTCTCTTGGCTTGCCGGGTTTGGGTGGTTGCCCCAGCAGGGCGGAATCTTCCTAGTCGGTCACCATGGCAAACAGGAAGTACAGCCTCGTGGTGGTGACTTGCCCCCAGAGCCGCGTTTAATATGAATAACGAGGCAAGACGGTGCATTGAGGAAACGGGCCCCATCCCCAAGGCCCGCTGGCATTACGGACCATCTCTACTCCGTGGGGCTAATTCTGCACGGCCTGCATTTCTCCAACATAACGTGGCAGGAGAAACAGGGGAAAGCCTCGGGACACCAGCGTTGTTGGCCTCGCCCTCCCCGAGGACGCCTGGGGACAGGTGCTGCGGGCAGAAAGAAGGAACTCCCTGGCCCAGAGCGGCCTCCCTGTGTGATCCTGCTATTGGTCTGTGTCCCCATTTACACACATACCTTGGGAGTACGCCTTGGCCGGATCTGATAGCAGGATGGGGTATAACCTCGACAGAGGTCCAATTTTGCCGCCTCTAAAATTACCACATTCCAGGTAGTAGGAGCACAGATACTTCTGGCCCTACACCTTCTTTTATGTGCAACATTACTGAATAGTGTATAAAAGAAGCACAGGAGCGCTGTGTCCTACAACTTTATGGTGATATCGTTGGTACCGATGTGTATATGGTGATACTTTAGTAATTCTTATAGGTTCTGCATCTAACTACTGCATTTTGTGCCCTGATGAGATGATTTATGTCATTTTTATTTTTGCACTGTCAGGACAATGAGTGCTATTTCAGGGACTGCATAATATGCACAATAATGTTGTTTCATGATGGATGCAACATATAAGTCTTTCTCTTTTACACTCATTGTGATGTTTGACAACTGCCTAGTTGGCAAAGTATTTATGACTCATGCCGTTTTTGGTCTATGTTTTATGGGCAATATATGATATATTTTTATATAATCCTGTGTGGAGTCTCTTTTGTGGTGTATGTATTGTGTAACTGGTGTGAGTGTGTTCCGCAGACGCTTTACACATTGCCTCTGTGGATAAGCCTGACTGGTCTGTGCCAAGCTACCAAACTTTGGTGTGTAACTCATTTACCCCGACAAGAGTGGTGGGGTCTGCCTGGCTTAGGTGCATACCCTAGCCAACCAGAAACCCCATTTGTAACACCCACTATATTCCGATAAACTTGTAATGAGGGATTTATTTGTGTGAAAAAACTTGAAGACCACGTGCTGAAATTTCATGATGGGCATTTCAACTTACATTCCTTTCAATATTGATAAATTAAGTTTCACTGAGTTGAGCAACAGTAACACATTCTTCACAGTGCTACTGTGTATGTGTGTATGCGTTTATGCAAAGTTTCTTTCAACTTTTTTTCACTATTTATATCAAAATCTAAATATATATACACACACACATATATAGCATATTTATGGTATATATACACACAGGCATACACATGTTTATCACATTGTAAAACAAATAATATATGCTTATGTATATATATTGGTATTTGCAGTAAATCTCCAGCACGGTATGTTTATAAAAATCTGCATTTTATGCATGTCTTGTTTGCGCACACTTCAGTGTGTGCCAAAAAGTAAGTGGAAAGTGTTCTGTGAACTTTGGAGCTCTGTTATTGAACAGACCTTATTCTTCTGCTGATATCCGTGAACCCAATAAAGCACAGTTTATTGACCATTTGGCAACAGCAAGCAGTGTTTTTTCGTCCGCCACTTAATATCCCCTTGTCTGGCAGCATTTTTTATTTGTATTAATATCCAGATTGACTTGTAAAAATGATGTATTGCTGTTGTGTTCTTGTTTATTTGCAAGCGTTGATGTGCCAGTTCTTTCATTTCATTTGCATCACAGGAGAATGCACTCTGTTTACTGAGCAGCCATTTCGCGACCCACCAACTTATGCTGATAAAATAGGTCCCTTTGTTGATACCAACAATTAACAGTGTGTTAATCTGAGTTGTACAAGTTTGAGTACCACCAAGGTATCCTCAGCCTTTCAACCCTGAACTGTGTGACATTAAGTGCAGTGGCGGCTCGCACAGGTAATGCTGTGCGGCGTTGAGGTGGGGCAGGGGCAGGGCGGGTGGGGGTAGTGGAGTCCGACATACAACGGCAAAGATTAAAAGAAAATAAATAAATAAATAAATAAAACCACTTACCTTGCGCTCACCACATTGCCGAGCCGGCGATGCGGTGAGCGCAAGGTAAGTGGTTTTATTTCTTTCTTTCTTTATTTTCATCTTTGCCATCGCATGTCAAACTCCACTGCCCCCCACCCCGCCCCGCTCCCGCCCCGCCTCACCACCCCACAGCGTTACCTGTGCGAGCTGCCACTGATTAAGTGCAATAGTTAAATATACTTTGTAAGTGAATAACTTATTTGTGGCCATAACTTAAACATGCTTGATTGACAGCAATATGTTTGATCATACATCCCTGTCTGCGGGTATGCCAAGTGGAGCCTCGTTTTAGACTTGACCTAGAGTCAGCTTTTCGCCAGACTCCTGTATTAAAAAAATCATAAATATATATACATATAGATACCTTGAGGAGATCTGGACTATCCCTCTTCATCCATTGGTCTGTTCATCGGTCATTCACATTTTTTTGCCCACCACAGCATACAGAATAGGGCAATGTCTCAGCACACTTTAGCCATTGCTTCTTGTGCACTGTGAGTGACAGCATGGAAGCATTTTACATCCTGATCAGATGTCCATACACGCCTAAAAGGAAGTGAACTTTAGTGCCACCTCTGGTGGGTAGCAATATAAGCTACCAATGATTATTTCTTTTCATTTTTTAGTTTTTGCTTTTTTTTAAAACTTTTTTTGTCTTAGTTGTGTATTTAAAATATGTCTTCAGGTGACTGTAATTCAAAGACTGTAAGTAGTACTTTTTTCTTGAGCGTATAAGGCTCATATTTTCCTGTGATGTTCATTAAAACTAAACAAAGGATTTCCATGCATGTTTTAATTGCACCTGCAAGCTAGAAAGGACTTGTAATGATGTATAAAAAATATGTGATGGTTATTTTTTTAAACATTTTTAGTGCAATTTAATGGTCACCAAATTTTAGTGGCGTCATGTGTTCTTTATTTTCTTCTTTTTTGTGGCATATAATTGTAATAAAGCATAAAAAAATAACCATCACACTAGCTTGCTGAAGCCAGACCTATTGACTTTGCCAGTGCTTCTTTTTATACAATGCTCATCACATTTGACGTTATCTGCGGATTGTTTCCTTCAATCAATCAATCAATCATGTCACTTATAAAGCGCACTACATACCCGCGAGGGTCTCAAGGCGCTGGGGGAAGAGGGGGGTGGTGCTGCTACTGATCGAAGAGCCAGGTCTTGAGGAGTCTTCTGAAGGCCAGTAGGTCTTGGGTCTGTCGGAGGTTGGTGGGGAGGGTGTTCCAGGTCTTGGCGGCGAGGTGGGAGAAGGATCTGCCGCCGGCGGTCGTTTTCCGGATGCGGGGGACTGTGGCGAGGGCGAGGCTGGTCGAGCGGAGCTGGCGGGTGGGGGTGTAGAAGCTGAGTCGTCTGTTGAGGTAGGCTGGTCCGGAGTTGTGGAGTGCTTTGTGTGCGTGGGTGAGGAGCTTGAAGGTTATCCTCTTGTTGACAGGGAGCCAGTGCAGGTCTCTCAGGTGGGGTGTGATGTGGCTGCGTCGGGGGATGTCGAGGATAAGACGTGCAGAGGCGTTCTGGATGCGTTGCAGCCGTCTCAGGAGCTTAGCCGTCGTTCCTGCTAGAGGGCGTTTCCGTAGTCCAGCCTGCTGGTGACGAGGGCCTGGGTGACTGTTTTTCTTGTTTCGGTGGGGATCCACTTGAAGATCCTGCGGAGCATTCGGAGGATGTTGAAGCAGGATGAGGAAACGGCGTTGACCTGCTTAGTCATGGAGAGGGTGGGGTCGAGGATGACCCCTAGGTTGCGTACGTGGTCGGTGGGTGGCGGGGCTGTTCCCAGTGATGTTGGCCACCAGGAGTCATCCCAGGCTGAAGGGTTGGAACCAAGGATGAGGACCTCCGTCTTGTCCGAGTTCAGCTTCAGGCGGCTGGTCCTCATCCATTCGGCGACGGCCTTCATTCCTTTGTGGAGGTGGGCTTTGGCGGTGTGAGGGTCTTTGGTGAGGGAGAGGATCAGCTGGGTGTCGTCGGCGTAGGAGATGATGTTGAGGTTGTGCTGTCGGGCGACGTGGGCGAGGGGTGCCATGTAGATGTTGAACAGCGTTGGGCTGAGGGAGGAGCCTTGGGGTACGCCGCAGATGATCTTGGTGGCCTTGGATCGGAAGGGGGCGAGGCGGACGCTTTGTGTTCTGCCAGAAAGGAAGGATGTGGTCCAGTCCAGGGCCTTCTCTTGGATCCTGGCGTCGTGAAGGCGTGTTCGTAGTGTGTGGTGGCAGACCGTGTCGAAGGCGGCTGATAGGTCCAGGAGGATGAGGGCTGCTGTTTCTCCGTTGTCTAGCAGGGTCCTGATGTCATCGGTGGCGGCGATGAGGGCGGTTTCGGTGCTGTGGTTGCTGCGGAAGCCGGACTGGGAAGGGTCCAGGATGTTGTTCTCCTCGAGGTAGCGGGTCAGTTGTTTGTTGAAAGTTCCCAGCAAAGATTGTAGGTTTGGCAGTGGCAGCTGGCTCTGGTAGCAATATTTGGAAGTTCAGAGGGCAGTTTGGAGATCACTGTATAGAGGTAATGGTTTCTTGAGTCTTTGCAAGTTTTACTAGGCCTTGAAATGGGGGTAGCATCTAGCGATAGGATGGGAAAATGGAGGCATTAATACTATCGCATCATATTAGAACAACATTATGTGCCGCAAGGGTACAGTATGCGGAGGTGAATGCATTGAGCAGGTCAGTTTCGTGTCTCCCATTGGTTGATATCAGAATCTCATTAGGTCTCTCTTCTATTGACTAATAAGGTAGTGTTCAAAAAAGGCCATTGATCAGGGGAACACATGTCCTCTGTTCCCATTTAACAGTTGAAAGGAAACCCCTTTCAGGTACTCATTTAACTCTTTGTGTGTTCTGTGACATCCATGTGACGTCATACAGATGATTTAGCTTATGCAAGTCGGAGCCCCAACAGGTGAGGCCAACATGTTTAGTCTACGGAGAATAAAGTTTTGTTATAATTACAACTTACTCAGTTGCAGTGACTCTCTGAGCACCCCTTGCTAACTAGTGTCAGCAATTTAGATGTACACTCAGGGCCCGATTCTGAAAGAGCTTCCGCACTCGTGGCAGAGGGTCTGCAGTTGTGGCTGGAACCCCCACTCGTGGTGGGCTTTCCACAATGAGAAACTGCAGTGCGAAGATTCTGCCACAACCGCGGAGCCTCCGCCATCTCTCAAATTTACTGAGATATTGTGTTTCCAAAAGCTCCAAAGTAGGAAGACATACCAGGATGCAGGCAAAACTTTCCTAACCTTACCAGAGCTTTGACCATGTACCTATTGTCATCTGCTACTATTTTCAATGTTAAAGACTGAGTGAATAGCTAATGTGCTATGACAACCTGTAATTTTTCGAACAGATCAGTTACCACATCAATTTTTCCACCAAAACTTATAGTTATAAATCTAGATGCGGGGGAAAGACTGCCAGCAGAGGTGAAGGTAAGCAACCGCTCGATCATGGGTTTGCGCTTATTACTTAGCTTCTTTATTTAATTATGTAAAGTTGAGGGTGACATTTTGGGGAAGATTTATCAAAAAGTCATGCAATGCGGCTAGACAACTTGCTGCTCTGTGTTGCGTGACAGGGAGACAACAGAAATACACCATTTCTACTACTGTTCTCTCCCTGCGCTAGCGCACTGTGTGCTGCCTGGTGCCAATGCAGGCACCCTTGCGCTACGGTGCAACAGTACCTGTGTTACAGTCAGGATTGCTTTTGTGCAGGAAGGTGTCCATTCATGCACAAAAACAATAATTTGAGGCATTGTCCCCTGCAGCACATGTAGAAAGAGGAATTAATGAGAAATAAAGATATTTTCTCTTGTTAAGCCTCTATTGGGAAGGCGTACCATTTTGATGAAATCCCAAGTTTACTAACCTTAATAAATCTGGGATTGGATCAAAATTCACAGGTGGATGCATGGGAATGCCCAGGCTCCACCCACGGAATGCTGTTGCAATGCACAGTAACGCAAGGCAGCGATTTACACTACCTTGCGTTATTTTACTAAACCACACAGAGCCACGCAAGGTGGCTTTGTGTGGTTTAGTAAATCGCACTAAAGGACTTGAGTTGGCTTACGTCACCTTGCGTGATGCAAGGGCAACGCAAGCCCTTTGGGAATCTGGGCCTTTATTTCTTTGGTAAGGTGGACCCATCTACCCTCTCTGCCCTCTGCTTCCTATCCCCTGCAGCAAAGACTTTCATTCAAGATCTGATCTTACACAACATTGGTGCCGCTTTGATCAATGTAGCTGCCATCATTTTAACCGTTAGTTGCCTAAAATATTTTTTTTCCAGTAAACTTTTTATGTCATGTTTATTGTGGCTCTTCTGGTTCTTGGAGCCGTCAACAACACTGGTCTGTAGTATTCAGTTGCCTTTGATGTCCTTACAGTACATGGTGGTCCTCACTGAAACACTGAGGTGGCTTCTGTGTAACCCTGGGCGAAGTACTACGCTACGCTCGCGTAGTTTGCAAAGTTTGCGCTACTTCGCACTACGCGAATTGCATGTAGCACAGTGCAAACACGCATAGCGGTCATTTTTTGCTTGCTCGCGGTCCTCAACATCAAGTTGGCGACTGCGAGCGAGCAAAATGACATCCCGGCGAGACTTTTTCCTCGTTCGCGATCAGCAACATCAAGTTGCTGATCGCGCGTGTGGAAAATAAACCTCCCAGCGAGATTCTCAACGCGGGGAGGTCAGGTTTCTCATTGCGAGTGGTCGCGTATGCTCGCGACCGCTCGCAATGAGAAACTACCAGTCCGCGTTGAGAAAGCTGCCGCTCGAGTACAAATCTACTCGAGCGGCAGAAAACGACCACTTGCACTGTGCAAGATGCCGTTTGCAATGATTGCACAGTGGGGACAAGCATCCGGCACTGTGCAATCATCGCGAACAGCATTTCCTACCGCACTACGCAGTTCGCGTAGTGCTACGCGTAGCTCGCGTAGTGCGAAGTGCACTTTGCGTAGCTACGCGTAGCGCTACTACGCGAACTACGCCCAGGGTTACTTCTGTGTTCCCTTCTGATTTCAAGTGCACAAATCGAGGGCGCTGCCATTTTAGACTGGCTGCTTCCTCTCCATCTGTTGCAATTTTTGATTTAGTTGCTGAAAATGTGTCTCCACTCTTAGGGCCTAATGTACAATGTTGGGTGGCAAAACATGAACTATAACTTGCACGACGACTGCTTTGGATTCGACCTCCACTTTGCACTAATGCACAAAAATGTTGCAGTACAAAATGATCTTTCGGCAGGATTAAAAAAAATCGTGCCTAATTAAGTGTAATGGGGCAGTATATTTTTTGAGAATCCAACTACAAACCGGATGTGAATTTAAGACTGGAGGACATTCGAAGGACAGCACCCCTGCATTCCCATTGGCTGAATGTGTACTATTTTGTTTTCGTTCCCGTACCTTTGCCTTAAAGGGAAAGGGCTTAGGATCAAAAAAATAAATAGGCATTCTAAAAAAATGGTATTGGGGGAACATGTAGCAGGAGACCAATTGAAAACTTTCTCTCAAGGATAACTTTCATTTTACGCATTTATGCCACCCTTTTTTCAAGTGTCTGTATCCGATCGATGGTTTGCCATTACAATTGCAGTCACATGTAGCAATCAACTGATGCACTGCTCTGCCATTCAGGAAGAAGAGGGATGTCATTTAATGCCCCTTCCTCCTGCTGAATTGCAAGAAGTCGCAATCTGTACATTATGAGGCGGATAGCCCTTTCCTACATGTTGTGTATCTTTAGAATTTTGTGACGACTTTTTGTGGTCACATAGCATGTTCCTTTGCAAATTCCAGGCTTTGTCACCTCAAAAATGCATTGTACATCATGACAATAGAGATGAGGGTCCTATGTGTGAGTATATCCAACTGCATTTGTCTTTGCACTAGTTGTTAGTCTGATTCTGGTCAAGAGCACCCTAGGTAAAGTGATTCTCAACACTGATTAATGCATCTTCCTCTATTTGCGAGTTAATAGTCGAACAAGATGAGATAAGTCCTAATAAAATGGGTGGAAAGAAAGAGTGAGATGGGCGAGCCAGGGGTAAAATGATGATAAAAAGCACCGACAGTGGGAGATGGACATTCAGTGCAGGCATGAATGTGACACCTCTGCTGGTGGTGGCCCACTTTCAGTGGTGATTCTGTCTTACTGGTGATACTTTGCCTTGTGCTCCCAAAATCTAGGAGCATATTAGCAAGAACGGCGTTAAAATTATCGCCGCTTTAGCGGCAGGAAACTGCCGCTAAAGCGGCGATAATGGGCTTGATAATAGGCCCTTGAGAATACCAATAGAAGCCCATGTTCTGGTGTGATCCTGGGCTTCTAGTGGAATTCTCAAGGGCATATTATCAAGCCCATTATCACCGCTTTAGTGGCAGTTTCCTGCCGCTAAAGCGGCGATAATTTTAACGCCGTTCTTGCTACTATGCCCCTAGTTCGAATGTGTTCTGCCTTTTAGCATTTGAGGCTCCTTATTTATTCTACTTTATTTATTCGGACTTTTTGAAAAGCACCTTATGGGTACTTCAGTAGAGGTGTTTTTCTGCACATCATCATTTTTCTCCTGTTTCATCTTTTAGAGATTTATGTGAGCTGTCTGAAATTGCATCAAGTTCTTGGCCAGAGAAACCTGGTGGTACATTTACTAAAGTTTTGTGTGGGTCTAGTGTGGAACACAACACATCAAAACAGTGAGCCGCACAGCACCACAGTTCATTGCTCCTCACAAGCACCCGCGCAATCGTTAGTAAATTTACACCTTGGTGTGCTAAACCTATATTGTCAAATAATAGGGGTTTATCTGGTGGGAAAGCTGTATCAGCAAAAGGCGTGCAGAAGCTCATATCATTCTTATGCACCTTGACAGGCAGGCACTCTTGCTCACTTCTTCATCAGTGTGCACTGGAAAACCTCACTGCCTTTGCGGTGACACGGGGCCTCCGTGAAAGAGAGTGTACTTCCCTAAGACACTCACACTCATGCATGAACATGTTATAAATTTGGGTTCTCAGTCAGGTAATGTTTCCATGACATGGGTCTAGTTAAACACAATGGGAGAGGTGTTGTGATCCAAAGAAGCGCCTCCAGAAAGGAGGTTACATGGAGGCCTTGCAGAGCAATCTATGTTTAAGCTAATGTAGTTGAGAGCTTACTCAATCCCCAGCCAGTCTCTCCCACTATCATTCCAGATGCAAATCAACAAGTACAGACTAAGCACTGAGCACCTCCCTGACTCAACACCATGAAGAAGCTGCCACACATTTTAGGACATTGTGCATTTTTCTTCTTCTGAATTGAGCTCATTAAGAACCATCTTTAGGGGGGAAACCCTTGGAACTGACTCATCCCAGCTATATCTCAACTGCATGCTAATACCCTAGAATAGCTCTACGCCCGTCCGTGTGAACGTATGTATTTTTGGTATCTTGTTTAGAGTGAATAATTGATAATAAATATAGTTAGATGTCAAGTCAACCAATCCTCTTATCCTGGCGAGGAAGGTAGACTAGTGGAAGATGTTCTTCGAAAGCTCATGTTTTCTTGCAACTGATAAACATAAACATCTCTGAGGAAAGGCGAATCAGACGGCGGACAATCCCCCCCACACACACGCAACAGACCCCGGCCTTTTGGAGGTTATCCAACTGGTGCATCTATCAGCAGCATGAAAGGAGCAAGGGGTGCTCCTAGGTGTTTGAAGGGAGGTTGACGTGGTGTTTGGTGCGTGATTGATAATTAGAATTATTTATTTCAAGCGATATTGCTTTTATGCATCTACATGTCTCAGTTAACTCAGAGTTCTGGGCTATTTCTCATTGTTGCGATCAGTAGAGTAGGTGTTCTACCTGGCCAAGATGCAAACATTTGCAGTATTGTACCCATAGACGAATAGCCCCCCAAACAAATGCCAACTTATGAGCAATGGAGACACATGACCCATCACTATAGGTACCCCAGCACTAGTTATCACAGACAGTGCTTAATTTATAAAAGAATGAGGGCCATATTTATCAAGGGTTGCGTCACTTTTGCATCACGTTGCGAGGTACAAAAGTGATGTAACCCTTGAAATGTAATTTATGAAGCCATGCAAGGCCACCTTGCGTGGCCCTGAGTGGCATGATAAACCCAGAGTAACTCAACGCAGCGCAAATCACTGTGTTGCATTACTCAGCTCCAGGGAGGCATTCCATGGGTGGTACGTGTGTGTTCCCACGTGAAAGCTATGGATTTTGACGCATTCTTAGATTTACCATTCCTGGTAGACCCTGGAATGCACCAAAATGGTACCCCATTCTGCAGCACACATAGACAGAGGAAAATGTCTCAGGGGATTGTTTTTGTGCAGGACGGTGCCCCTTCTTGCACAAGAACATTCCACAAGGCAGGCACTATTTCACCATGGTGCAAGAGTGCCTGCGTTGGTGCTAGGTAGCACATTGTGCTCCATCGCTGGGAAAAGGCAGGAATGCACCACATTGTGATAAATATGGTGCAATCCTGCCCTTTCCCTGTAATGCAGTGCAATTTGATACATATGGCACTGAGTGCCAATACCTAGGGTCGGATTGGCAGGGTGGGCAATCGCCCATTGCCTAAGGGGCCTGTGACAAAGGCCAGCAGGTGGCTCATTTTGTTCGGCTGTAAATAACCTAACGTCTGCCTGGACCAGCTTGGCCACTGGTGCTCCACCTGAAAAGGCTTCTCCAGCCTTAGAGCAGAGGTCAGTAAGACCAAGTACAAAGCCTAGCTGGCTCATTGTCATGTGCAGATAATGGCCCAAAATGAGGAAGCACAGCACGTGGTGGGTCTCCTCCCATCCTGAGTGTCTTAGAGCGACAGTGAGGACTCGGGGAGTGGCAGTGCTATTTTTGAGCATCACAGCCAGCACTAGCGATTCACAGCTAGCACTAACGTTACGGGGGAAGGGGCATTGCGGTGAGACGGATTTTTTAAGAGGCTCTGCCTTTGTCTCCTGCAACAGCTAGATTAGCCTGGGTGCCTGCTAGCACCTTGTCAACTTAAGGATTGCTAGGGGGCTTCCGTTCTCCATTGAATGAAAATAAAAAATGACATATAACAACAGATAGGAGCAAAAAGAAAACTTTTTTTGACAACGCAATTCGTTTTTGAAAACATTTCAGTGAAAAATATTAATCCAGGGACACAATGACAAAGGAAAGGGAGAATTGAAATGGACGGGAGAGTAACAAAATGGATTGATTGAAGGGCACAATGTGGAGAGACAAAAGGGGAAGTGAGACACCGTGGAGAAGTATGACAAATAGAGGGGAAGAGGAGAAGGAAATGAAGGGCGTAAACAAAGTAAAGGTAGAGCAGGGAGGATAATAATGCCATAAATGCTGACAGAGAGAGGGAGGGGAAGAGATTAGAGAGAAGAAGTGATGAAAGAAAGTGGAGAGAAGGGCAGAAACTGGTGAAGATAGAAAAAGAGCAAAAGCTGGACAGCAAAAGCGGAGCAGATAGAGACAGGAAGTTGACTGACAAAAGAAATGATGGAGAGGAGATCAAGGCCAAAGAGGGTGTCAAAGGTTTCCTGTTCTATCAATACAAAGGATGGATACCGCCTCACATGCACTATTCTAGCTCTCTCCCTCAGTCTATGGTTTAGTTTAGAGGTTGTTGGCTTTCCATGAGGTAGCATGCAACGTAGAGTACCATCCGCCTGTGGAATTTCCTTCATGAAATGTGCAGAATGATAAAGAAAATTCCACCAGAGGATTCTCCTTTGGTTTTAGCGCTGCCTCCAAACACAGGAGCACATTCCGTTTCTTTCTGCAGCAAGGCAATAAATGGGACACACAGAATATAGCATTAGGTGTAGAACAGGATACAAAGGAGTTAAAGGGGCAAAGGGAAGTGAAGTGAGTGGGACTAACAGGAGAGAGCACGACTGGAGAAAAAAGGGAAGGTTTGCAAGACAGAGAAATGAAATAAAACTCCAAGGACAGACACCAAATGAGAGGAGGAATAAGGGTATAAGAGATAGAACAAGAACTGAAGTAAAGCCTTCAGGGGAGACACGGGAGTTAGAGAGAGGGGGAGGGAATTTGTAGACTCAGAGACAAAGATAGTTAAGGACAAGGAAAAATGAGACAGAGTGAAGAACATAGCTAGAATGAGAGACACCCACAGAGAGGAAAAGAGGAAGAGGATGAGAGATTCAAAGATTAAGAAGAAGAGGGGCAAACCAAGTAATAAGGAGAATAACAGATATGCACACAGCAAGTACGAAAGAGGCATGGAGACAGAGGGAAAGAAAGGAAGACGGGGAGAAAGAAAAAGAAAGGTTGGTGTGATAGATGTACACACATGAAATACAGAGAGCTAGAAAATCTGACAGTTAGTTGCACTTGGTGATAGTGGAGGTGAAATGAGGGAATAGAGAAAGGTGTGTTTCTGTGAGAGTGAGCGATCAGGCGGATAATTCCTAGGAGATGAATTGAAAGGTTGCATTTGAAGTGAATTCCTGTAGCTTTTCGAGATCCAAATCTAATCTCTCCCCACAATACAAAGGGCATTAAGTACCAAGCTGTGTGCAATGCCCAGACACATCACTTGCAGAGAGGCTCCTGGGTGCCAACTAAAAGAGGAAGCCTTGCACAACTCTGATGTGTATGACCGTGGATGTATTGCTGCAACTTCCCAGGGAATTTGGCAGTCACCTAAGGATGGGTGGCAGCTACACAGGATCTGAAGGTGACCAAGAAAGCCACTGGTTCAAGAGTGACCAGGTACTTCAGGGGCATGAAAGTGAAGTGAGGAGGAACTTCAGTGATCCCAGGGTTATCATGAGTCTCCAGCGTCTAATGTGGACGGGAACTTCAGGGACTAGTGTCATGAGAAGGAAGCTTGTGTACCTGAGAGTGACCATTATCCCGAGGGAACTGAGGGTGAGCAGAGGCCTGGGTATAAGCAAGAACATAAGGGACATGAGATTGAGCAATTGTTTCAGGGAAATGGAGGCAAACTGGTGCCTCAGATATCTAAACTGAGCAATGCCCTTGAAGCTCCTGCTTGCCTCATTGTCCCCTGTAGGAACTGGAAGAGAACAGGAGCCTCAGGTCCCTAGGGTGAGCAGAGCACCTGATGATTTGGCCTGAGAATAAACAGTGGAGTCAGAGCCTTTCAGGGGAACATAGTTCTCAGTAACCTTATCAC
This sequence comes from Calotriton arnoldi, assembly GCA_963921515.1. NCBI lineage: Eukaryota > Metazoa > Chordata > Amphibia > Caudata > Salamandridae > Calotriton > Calotriton arnoldi. The sequence continues at coordinate 738,067 of CAWUFW010009263.1, read as the reverse complement.
AGAGTTTTTTTTTAAATTACTCCCAACTCCTTCAGCTCTGAAGGAACTATACCCACTTCCATGCGCATGGCCACGGTGGGGGTCTTGCCAAAGCCAGGCAAGGATCCGAAGAAATGCGCCTCATACCACCCCATCTCGCTGCTGAATGTAGATCTTAAAATCTTCACCAGCATACTGGCGGCTCGCTTAGCACCACACATGTAGGGGCTGGTGGACCCCGACCAGTCAGGATTCATAGCCGAAAGAGGTTGTAGTGACGGCACCAGACGAATATGTCACCTCATCGACAAGACCCAAGGCTCTCAGAAACCAACCTTGCTCCTGTCGGTAGATGCCGAGAAGGCTTTTGATCGGGTCCAGTGGCCATATCTGCGCCTGGTCTTGGCGAGATTTGGCCTGGGACCGCGTTTCTTGCAGTGGGTCAATAGCATATATAAAGCACCTGAGGCAAGAATTAATGTGAATGGGGTTAGGCCTCAACCCTTTAAAATTTGGAGAGGCACCCGTCAGGGGTGTCCCTTATCACCCCTCTTATTTGCTCTGCATATGGAGCCTTTCGCGGAGCGTATCCGACAACACGCCGCAATCACTGGAATTTACATGGGGGATAGGGAACACAAGATTTCCCTCTACGCGGATGATGTGGTGCTCTTTCTCACTCAACCATTCACCTCCATACCTCCACTCATGCAGGAATTTGCTGAATTTGGCCGGGTCTCAGGCTTTAAGATTAATATTCAAAAGACACAAGCTCTTAGCCTCACCATACCCAGTGCTGACCTAGGGCGATTAAAAGCAGACTTTCCCTTTGGGTGGGCCGACTCAGGTGTCCCCTATCTAGGCCTCCAAATATTCTCCACGCTTGACCGTACAGTACGCGAGAACTATGGTACCCTACTGACCAACACCCGGGCAGACCTCCAGCGTTGGAGACAACTCACACTGTCCTGGCTGGGTAGGCTGGGCGCCGTAAAGATGACTATATTGCCCTGCATACTGTACGTAATGCAGACTCTCCCGCTGCAGCCCCCCCAGGTACTCGCCAAACTGCAGCACCTCTTGGTGGATTTCATTTGGGGTGGGAAAAAAGCTTGCATGGAATGCCAACAAACTTATTTGAAACAGGCGGATGGCGGACTGGGAATTCCGCACCTAGTGTGGTACTATCAAGCGGCCCAATTGCGATATATGGTAGAATGGTACAGGCCAATGTCCGAAAAGCATTGGTGCTTCATTGATCGGGCAATAGCGGGCATACATATGTGGAAGGTTCCATGGCTACCCAGAAGCTACCGCCCAGTGGGGTTATACATTTCCCCGGTGTTGAGAGCCATGATGACTGCGTGGGACAAGGTTCAGGGGGCACAAGTTCTATCTACTCCCACATCCCCATTGACCCCTTTCATAGGTCAGCCGGAGTTTACGCCGGCGCGTTATGGACAAGGCTACCTTACATGGCAAGAAGCTAACTGCAAAAGGGTGGGAGACCTCTTTGATGAGAATGGGATAATGGATTTCCCCCAGCTGTCGGCGGGATATGGTCTCCCTAAAACAATATACTGGCAGTACCTTGCCCTAAGACACTGGGTTACACAACCGAATGTTAGCATACACGCAGGATGCCCCTTAACGAAATTTGAAAAATGGTTTATAACCAGACTCTCAGACAAAAGTTTATTGTCAGACATATATGCCTTTTTAATTACACCCATACAGCGAAGTAGGACGCCAGCGCAGCGCAGATGGGAGACAGAATGTGCGCTGGAATTTTCCCCAAAAGAATGGCAGGACATCGTACACAGAGCTAGAGCCTCCTCCTGCAGCATGGCAGGTAAGGAGATGTTCCTCAAAATAGCGCATTACTGGTACTATACCCCAGACAGGGTGGCGCGCTGGAAACCAGGGGGAGACGCTCACTGTTGGCGCCACTGCGGCCAAATAGGCACCTTGACCCATCTGTTGTGGGAATGCCCCAAGATACAGCCCTTTTGGGAATCCATACTACCTGACATAAACGCTACCTATGACACGGACCTGTCACGATTTCCAAGTTACATATTACTAGGCCTTCCGAACGCTTTAACATACCCCCTGGTATCTTGCCGGGGAAGAGCTATTACGCTGGCTCTGGGGGCGGCCAAACAGGTGATATTGACCAGGTGGGGTAAAGAGGGCATCCCGACCAGGTTGGAATGGCTACATAAGTAGGGAGGTATGGGAGTATGGAGTATGGGAGGTAGCAGGAATGGAGAAGATAACAGATAGCATATCACACAGACTCCCTCGTTTTGATAAAACCTGGAAATCCACATTGGAGTTCTTATCAACTGAATTTAATGAACTTACATGCCCCATGTACTTACGTGTGCTCAGACTTACTAGGGATCTCTCCCAAGACCTGAAGATAACCCCGCAACAGGAACTCAAGCAATATGAGGTGCCCACTAGCGACACATGACCATAGCCAGTGCTGGGCTTCTCATCCCCCCTACTCTCTTTCTTCTACTTTCTTTCCTAGTCAGTATCCTTCTTTTCCTCATCTATTTTATGATGTTTTCCCACCGGCCTGTAGGATGTAGGTGGGGGTTTTTGTTCTGAAAATACAATAAAAAGATGTAAACCATAAAAATGACTCCCCTTGATACTATGGGCCCAATTACGAGTGGTCCGAGGACCACCGGACTCGTGGTGGGACAGGGGTGGCTGTCCATCCACTGCCGCACCGGCAGTCCGACCACCCTATTAAGAGTTGGGCGATTGAACCTCCATGGGACCGCCACAAGGGAACCGCCGTTCCCTGGAGGTGGCACAGTGGTCCTGAGGCCGCAATATGCTAGCGGCACTGCCATTTCTGGCCAAGCATATTATGAGTTTTCTCTCCGCCACAGTTTTCATGGCTGTTCCACCGCCATGAAAACCGTGGTGGAGAGGAAACAAAGGGGGCCCTATAGGGCCTCCTGTGCTTTCTCCGCATGTGGATGCACAGGGGGGGCATAACATGTGTCCCCCTATGTGCATGCACACCAGTTCCTGCATGGCATGGACTTTCGAGTCTGTGCTGTGCAGGAACATTGCATTGCATTCCCGTTGCGGCAAAGGCACCTCCGCCTACCCGCCAGACCACTTTTAAATTGTAATCTGGCGGGCAGGCGGCGGTTACTCTCAGTGGCGCGGGAGCGTGGCTGTGGCGGCTCGCTCATCCTGCACCTCAGATACTTGGAATCGGGCCCTTAGAAACGTTTCATGAAAGATAATTATCCATAAATATGGGCCACTTTTTCTTTGGGTGCCCAGGCCTAATTTGAATCCCAGTCCGACCCTGCCGATGCCCAAAGCTCTGCTTAAGTTGGTGTGACAAATACCAAGGCGGGTAGTCTTATGTCCACCTCATGCCTCTTTATTCCACTATCAGATACACCCTACCCGTTTATCTCTCTGGTGCTGGTTCCTTCTTTCTCCCTTTAGGATTTTTTTTCGCTTTTCCCTTCCTCCGTATTTGATTTATGTGTTTTCTCTCTTGCTCTCGGTAATGCCGAAAATAAGTGCTGGACCCCAAAAATGGGCGTTGGATGCAGGGCCGGCTCTAGGGCGGTGCGACCGGTGCCACCGCACCGGGTGCTGACTTCGCATGGGGGCGCCTGTTTGCTAGTTTATATTTTGCTTAAAAACACCTGCTGCCGAGTTCCTGGCCTCCAGCAATTTCCAAGCAAAAATTAATATGTCAAGAAAACTCAAGTGATTAATGTTCTTCCAGGCGAGATGGAGTTTTGTCTAGTAGAAGTTTTGACTTGTGGAAGTTTTGATTCATGGTAAGGTATCGCAGAGGGTTAATATGCCTGCTGCAAAGAACATGTACCATGCAGATCACAAAGTGAATGTAATGTAAACAGGTCAGTGGGTTACTGCTTTTGTCAGAGACTTCCTTTTGTTAGTTGCAGTTTACAGTGAGCTATTAACTGTCAAAGAACTGCGTGCAGACTTCGAAGTATAGATTAGAGCGTATGGATTTTTTCCCCAGACTTTCATTATTCTAATGTTGCAAAAAGGGTTAATTTGAGTACAAATCAGTTCTTGTTATTAAAGAGAGCCCTAATCCATTGTGTTACATTTTATATTCAGAGGGGCAGATCTACAAGAAAGTGCCGCAGCGTGGCGCTGCAAGCCCTTTGCCTGCGCCACGCTGCAGCACTTTCAGAGCACAGGAATGCAACATATTTACAAGAATATGTCGCATTCCTGTGCTCTCCCCTGCGCTGGCGCACAAACAGCTGCCAAGCGCCGGCGCAGGCACCCTTGCACCATGGTGCAAGGATGCCTGCGCCATGGGGAGATTGTTTTTGTGCAGGAAGGGGCACCTTTCTGCACAAAAACAATCAGTACAGGCTTTTCCTCTTTCAATGCGTGCTGTAGAATGCAGCACGCATTGAAAGAGGAAAACGAGGAGAAATGAAAACATTTCTCCTCGGTGCGCCTCGCTACGCCACCTCTAGGGTGGCGTAGCTTTCAGACGCATCTCCAGATTTACGATTTCTCGTAAATCTGGAGATGTGTCTTGTTCCATGGGTGTTGCGTGGGAACACCCACAGCAACACCCATGGAACGCCCCTTCAACGCAAAGTGCTGCGTGTGAAGGGACGGTATTTACAAGGAGAGGAAAAGTCACGCATGGTGGCTTTTCCTCTCCTTGTAAATATCGAGGAGCCCCTGCGCCACCAGTACGTCACGAAAAGTGACGTACTGGTGGCGCAGGGGGCTTGTAAATCTGCCCCAGAGTTTGTGCTTCTCCAGACCAAGTACTCTTCAACTATACTGCCTACCTGTATGGATAACAGTAGCGGCTCGTGGTGGGAGTGCTGCGGGGCGGTGAGGCAGGGCGGGTGGGGCGGGGGAGGAGCAGGGTGGGGGGTAGTAAACTACGGCATACGGCCGAACAGAGGTAAGTAAACAAATAAATAAATAAAACGAATGTCATTGCGCGCGCTGCATTGCCAAATGCGATGCAGCGCGCGCAATAAAATTAGTTTTATTTATTTGTTTACTTACCTCTGTTCGGCCATATGCAGTAGTTTACTACCCCCCACGCTGCTCCTCCCCTGCCCCACCGCCCCGCAGCACTCCCTCCACGAGCCGCTACTGATGGATAATATGTGAATCCACCCCTTCTTTTCCTCTGTCTTATGTAACATTTCCTATACACTGATTTACACACATATGATTGATGGTCTCTGTGTAATGTGTGTGTTATGTAAAGGGCTTTGACACCCTTCACTTTTATGAATGACGCTATAAAATTAATTAAATGCATCTGAGAGAGAGTGGTTATGGAGACTGTTAAAGGGTGGTGTGGAGGGAATCCGTGGTGGAGGTGGTCATTGAGGGACGCCAAAAAACATTGTCGCACTGGTGGCCAGTGCTAAAGCCGGCCCTGGCTGGATGCCTCCATTGGCTCAAATTAAGGTTTTTCCTGGAAAAGTCGCCTCATGAAAAACGTTCTTACGTGTCAAAAACATTACATTTAATTCCAAATGCTCCTGCGCAAGTTGAATCGAGAGCTTGAAAACTTGAGCAGATTTATTTAAAAAATGCGAACTTAGTGGCGCAGTTGGAAAGCGATAATGGCGTTTGAGGCATAAATATGCATGGCAAGGTGTCTCTCGGCTAATCAAGAGTGTCAACTGTGGGCTTCCGTGGGGAGCGGGAATCATTTACTGAGCAGCTCTCACTCACTAAAAACACACATTATGACATTCTTGATTAGCCAAGAGACACCAGGGCTTGCATATTTCCATGTAAAGTAGCCAGGTGTCGAGGTGGCGCTCCCGAAGAGGCTAGGGCAGCGTGCGACTCTATGTAAGAACGTTCGACTGACGTCTGGACGTTATCTCATCAATTTCTCCAGTGGCAGAGATAAGTGCCATTCGGCATCTGTCAGGCTCATCTTATGGAAATTGGAGCCGTGTTTTAAAGTTGGTCTGCAGGGGACCACGTTACTGGGCCTTTAAAATGGGCTAAGGAGCTTGCGTTCTTAATTTTGGCTTTTGAGACAGTATTCTGTTGTATTGTTCTGAGATATTTTTACCTGAAGGGCACACTACACCAGCCAGCGAACCCTCGGCCCCCTTTTAATTCTCTGGTACCCTTCCTCCCCTGTCCTTACTTTCACAATCTTCTTTCCTCGCACTCCATCTATCAGATTCACTGCCATTCCTTACCATTACCAGTGGCATAACCCATAATGATGCCCCCCCCCTCGCAGAATGTGAAGAGGAGCCCCTTAGTCTTCCATATTTCACAGATATTCATTGGTCTTAGCTAAATGGGGGCCCCCTTGAAAGGTTGAGGGGCCCCTGAAGGTTTTTGGGGATACCATGCAGCGCAGGGGCTGCAGGGGCTGCAGGGGCCTGTGTTACGCCCTTGACTTTTACCAATGAGACTGGCTCCCTCCCTCTTCTCCTTGTCTCTTTCCTGTACTACTTCCTAATTTGTTCAATTTTTTAAATATCTGAATTCCCGTTCCTTGTTCTTCCTGTCGTCTTTCTTTTCTGCCTCCTTCTTCCTATTTTTCCTCACCTCTTCCCTCCTTCATCTCCTTCGTCTCCCTCATTTTTATCCCAATCCCTCTTTATTTTACTCTTTTATTCTTAGTTATAGCTCCTCTTCTTGACACTTTTGATGCCGGGTCTCACTGTTCTTTGTTCCCCCATCTTTTCGTCTCACGTTCTCATGTATCCTTCCCCGGAATCCACTTCGCAGTTGTTCCCAGTTCCCTATGTAGACCACTTTGTCGTTTAATTAACAGTTTACAGAGGCCTTACTCGTCACAGAATGACTCATCCTGGTATTAGGCTGACCATATTTTCTGAACCAAAAAACAAGACAGCCACAGACATAAAAGTAGGACTAACTGTTGACATCCACCATGGACAATGAAGGCGTACATTACAGCAACCACCAACATAGAAGGACTACACTGCCACACCAACAAACCTATTAAAAATATTGCATATACATAGACCAACATTTTAGGTGCTGTGCATTTCATAATGACTGGTCGAGCCCAAGAAGAAGAATGAAGGTTTCAAGCTGCCTACCAGAACACATGAAAAGCAGAACTCACTTTGTTTTGCATTCTGGGACTTGTGGTACTGTGTTCATAATGGTACAAGACTAAAAGCAAGAAAAACGAATGCGTAAGACTCAATAAACACATTACCTAAAATTCACAAGGAACAACAGAGACCGCTGGGCGGACCCATTGTTCTGGTTGTAGTTCTGTTCTATACCCTCTTGGAAAATACATCAACTTCTTCCTCAAGAACTTTGCGATACACACAAATAGCTGTAAAACAAACAGTGGTGATTTCATCAACAAAAACGAAGACAGCGCTTTTGACAGCAATAGAGGGATCATGGGGTGCCCACATATTGAATCCCAATACATAAATATACCGCAGGCTGAGAGTATGAGAGTGATTTCAGACCTACTTGATAGACGCCAAGCCAGACTTCATTGGGGTCTCTACCAAATTCATAATGTCACTCCTCGAGGTAGCTCTTAAACAAAAGTACTTTGAGTTTGATGGGACATACTACTTACAAATAAAGGGCACTTCAATGAGAGCTTCCTTCACTCCACATTTTGCTATTTTGTTTATGAATTTCTTCGAATGTCATTATATCTATGATGTGGTGATCAATCCCTTTCATGAACATGTCCATTGGTGGAAAAGCTTCAAAGATGACATTTGCATGAGTTGGTATGGTGATAAAAACAAGCTGACTGAATTCCTTGCATGGATTAATTCCCTCTCCCTGATCTTTGTTTCACACATAGTCACAGTATGACCTCCACTGATTTTTTAGCCCTCAATATATGTGCAGCTGATGGATTGTTGGGGGCTAAACTATTCCACAAACCCATAGGGCCTCATTTATGAGACTCCTTGCGCCTCCGGAACGTCACTTTTTTTGACGTTCCGTGGCTCAGAAGCCTGCGTGATATTTATCAGGTAGCACTAAGCCACTTTTTTTGGCTTAATGCTGCCTGATAAATATCAGTCCCTTTAACGCAGTGTTCTGCCTTAAAGGGGAGTGCAATGGGTGTTGCTGGAGGCGTTTCCAGCAACATCCATGGCCTTTTGACACCGCCCCAGATTTACGAGAAATTGTAAATCTGAGGCAGCGCCAAAAGCTTATGCCTCCCCAGGGGAGGCGTAAGGGAGGCACAACGAGGAGAAATATCTTTATTTCGCCTCGTTTTTCCTTTTTCTATGCGTGCTGCATTCTATAGCACACATAGAAAGAGGAAGAAGCCTCTTGTGATTATTTTTGTACAGAAAGGATTCCCTACCTGTACAAAAATAATCATCCCCGCAACGCAGGCACCCTTGCACCATGGTGCATAGGTGCCTGCATTGGTGCACGGCAGCCCATTGTGCGCTGGCGCAGGGGAAAAGGACAGGAATGCGCCGTATCTTATAGATACGGCGCATTCCTGCCCTTTTCTTTTGCCTTAGGGAAGCGCAGCAGGAAGGCCTGCTGCGCTGCTCCACGGCAAAACCTCATAAATGAGGCCCATAGAGTAGAACACTTTACTCCTCTACACTGGCTGTCACCCCAAAGCATTGAAAGATGATTTGCCTTTTGGCTAATTCCTGAAGATTCGCAGGAACTGTATGTGGAAATGTGACTATTTTAGGGAGGCCGAAAGCTTTTTACCAAACTAGTGGCCAGAGGATACCCTAGAAAACTGGTATAGAGATCCATGAAGAGGGGAATGGTATTTTACAGGAGAACATTTTCTTAACGCCTAGGGAAAAAGTAGGGGTGGGTGTAACTGGAATTCTGCAGAGTTTCAGAAAAACTGCTCAAGATTTCACAGAGTTCCACCAAGGGCGGAAATTATGCAGCTCGTGCTGCAATTTAGCGCTGGTAGCACTGAAAAATCAGCGCAAATGGCACCATGTGATGCACAAGAGCGCGTGGCCATTCGAGCTGATTTTGCTGCCATTCAAATCTACTTGAGCGACAGCAAATCTACTCGAGTTACAGCCCTCTCACCGTTACCACTCGCGGCTGCCTGCAACCGCCTGTGTTAGAAAATCACGCTAGGGGATGCCAGATCTAGCTTGCCAGCTCGAATTTTCTAGAGCCTCGCAGGAGAAAAATTCTGCCACGCGGTGATTGGTGGAATTTGGCTGTAACTCCTCGTTAAAGAGTAACGCAGAGAGATCAAAATTCCTCCAATTCCACGGGAAAATGAAATATTCCGTACACCCCTACAAAAGGGAGACTAATCGTATTACATATGTGACCACATTTGGTACCATGATTAATACAGTGACTAAGATCATTAAACAAAAAATTGGCCTCTAATCACCTCCGTTGGACTAACAAACCAATTGCCCATGGTCTCCTTTTGGAAAGGGAAATTTTACGTGACCATTTGGCCCATGGCAGCATCCCATCTCCAATGACACATGCATATGTTGGCACTTACTTTGGTCAAGATCGTATTGTCGGGCACTTTCAGAGTGGAATTTGTTTGCTGTACAAACATACAAAAAACTGTAAGGACTTCTCACATGGCTGTTTCACACATATCCCTTAGGGACTTCTTTAATTGCACTTCCAACAATGATGTCTGTGCTATCTTTTGTCCATGCCGATTTGTCTTTGTTAGACCTGGCTTTTCCAGTGGGTTTATCCCCAGACTTTTTGGTTTTTGGCCTCATGTTTTGGTCCCTATTTTTGTTGGTTTTAGGACTCTGGGCACTTTACCACTGCTGATCAGTGCTAAAGTGCATATGCTCTCCCTTTAAATTGTGTTTATGGATTGGTGATTCCATGATTGGCATATGTGATTTACTGGTAAGTCACTAGTACAGTGTACTGTGTGTGTCCAGGGCTAGTAAATCAAATGCTGCTAGTGGGCCTGCGGCACTGATTCTGCCACCCACATGAACAGCCTGTAAATATAATTCAGACCTGCCACTGCAGTGTCTGAGCGCAGTTTGGTACTGCCTTGTCAACCTGGCCAGAGCACCCACTTGCCAGGCCCTAACCTACACTTTTCTTACATGTGAGTCACCCCTATGGTAGGCCCAAGGTACCCCTGTGGGCAGGGTGTAGTGTATGGGAAAGGTAGGACATGCCCTGCAGTGTGTGGCATGTCCTGATAGTGAAATAATGCCAATTTCGTTGTTCACTATTGAACGGCTATCTGTCCCATAGGATAGAATGGGAGTTTATTCATAACATCTTATAAATATAACTTCCCATTGGGACAAGATAGAAAGATAAAGTTTAGTATGCCTGAACTCAGAATATAAAGATGCATCTTTAAGTGAGGATGATTTTTACATTCTGTGTTTGAAAATGCCACTTTTAGAAAGTAGGTATTTTCTTGCTTAGCCATCCTGTGTGCCTCTGCTGGTTTGTGGATTGACTGTCTGGCTTTGGAGTGACAGGGGCTGGGGAGGTGCATTCTCTCAGACAGCCACCGGGGGGGGGGGCTTGATGTGTGTCCTGCCTTTCCTGAATGAGTTAGGGCAGGGGCTGAATAGATCTGGGCTGCATTCAGAGTAGGGGGAGGAGATCTCACTAGCACCTGAATAGGCCCGGTCTGCATTTAGAGTTTTTTCCCTTGCACTTGAATAGGCCCTGCCTGCCTTACACAATGCTGTCTCCACCTCCTGCCGGGCAGCTGCACCAGAGAGGACAGAACTGGTTTTGGCTGGGCAAAGAGCTTCTCTGCCACCAGAGAACAAAGGAATTTGTGCTATAAAAGGTGGGGCCCAGACCCCAGATTTTTAGATTACTGCTGAACTAAGGAACCTGCCAGAAAGAAGAACCGGGAAAGCTGGAGGAGGAGTACTGCCCCTGTGCTGTGTGCTGTTGGGGTTGGCCTGCAGTGGTTGCTTCTGTCTTGGACGAGGAAAGGACTGAACTGTGCTTTCATCATCCTGCTATTAGAGTTTTCTCCAAGGGCTTGAAGTAGAGCTTGCCTCCTGTTAGAAGTCTCAGGAATAGAAGAGACTTCAAAGATCATTTCTGGAATTCAAGAGGAACCTTTTCCAAGGAGAAGAGCTGGAGAACCTTTGGAGAAGTACTGCCCCTTTGTTGTGCGCTGCCTGAGGTTGGCCTGCAGTGGCTGTTTCTGCCAAAGAAAGGACAAGGACTTTGCTGTGTGCTGTGTCGCCTGCTTGAGGAAGATCTCCAAGGGCTTGAAGCAGAGCTTGCCTCCTGTTTTGAAGTCTCAGGGATACAAAGACTTCACCCCAGCTCCCCTGAACTCCCTTGCTGAGAGTTCTGACCTGCCAAGAGGTGCCTGTAGCATCAGTTCTGGGCCTCTGGAGGTTGTTCTGGCTGTTGGGAGCTAGAAAAGTAACGCAATGAGGAGATGCGCGACACATCCGTACCTGTTTCGATGCATCGCCGAAGAAATCGACGCATCGCCTGCCCGCGGCTCGAGAAATTGGCGCACGCCGCATAGAGTGCACCAATCTACGAAGGCCGAGATCACCGCACCGATTTCGATGCAGGCCCTGCTGTGCGGCTGCAAGAACCAACGCATCGTGGGACCACGGCTGAAGAAATCAACGCAAGCACCGTTGCCACCGCCGCCGCATTGAGAACCGACGCATCCCCGTTTCTCACGCATCGCACCGGGGCACCAAGTCTACAAGGACGCTGGGGCCGCAGTAAGAAACCGATGCATCACCTCCCCGAACAGTAAGAAACCGACGCATCACCTGCCCTTCAGTAAGGAACCGACGCATCACCTCCCCTGCGTGGCAGTAAGGAACCGGCGCATCACCTCCCCTGGAGTAAGGAACCGATGCATCACCTTCCCTGCATGTAAGGAACCGACGCATCATCTTCCCTGCGGCTGTTCTTGCTTTTGATTTTGACGCATCCAAGGTACTTTGTGTTGAAAGTGTCGCATCTGCAATTTGCTTTGAACAGAACTGTTTCTACCTTTTGAAAGTCATATTTTGTATTGTGGATTTTTGTTGTTTTGATCTTGTTTGGTTTAGATAAAGATTACTTATTTTTCTAAACTGGTGTGGTGTCCATTTGTAGTGTTTTCACTGTGTAACTGTATGTGTGCACAAATGCTTTACACATTGCCTCTGAGATAAGCCTGTCTGCTTGTGCCAACCTAACAAGGGGGTGAGCAGGGGTTATTTTGGAAGTGTATCCCCCTTACCCTGACTAGGAAGAAGGGTCCCTACTTGGACACCGGTGCAAGCCATTGCCAACTAGAGACCCTCGTTTCTAACAGTCTTCATAGGGCAAACAACACAAAAGTTGAAAATCCGGCCTTGTCAACACCTAAGCAAAATTAGGTGTAAAATCATTCTGGCCCCCCTAGTCAGCCACTTCATGGAACCTAAGTATATTGAGGATAACTTGGAATGGCAGGTGGTTGAGGTAGTGACCAAACCACAACGTGGTGGGGACATCCAAATCCTACTAAACAGGGCTGAATGCCAATGGATCTTTAAATGATAGCATTACTGATGGTCTTAACACCATGGAGGAATGCAACACGTGTTAAAGATTGTAATGTTTCCATTTGCATTGTACATTTCTCACTGAATTGTTTTTGAATCATATTTGTATACACAAATTGATTAATTGATCTTCCTTTATATATATGTAAATAGTCATAATGTCCTTATCAACTCTATGGCTTTCTTTCTTTTGTACACATGTACGCATTTTTCCTTTAGTCGAGTTGCCCATAGATATGTGATGAGTCAATCACATGTATTGTGTTTGGACTGCACCACATCACTGAGGCAATTGATTGTCCTATCTACTTGATGCACCCCAGTATGCTCAACTCTAACATTGTAGCCTGTGTTTTTTGATTCAGTCATCTGCTTATTATTGAATTATCATCTGCTTGTTTATTAATTTTTATGTACATTTCTTTGTTAATTATTGCTATCTTTTTGCTATGGATTACTCACTACTTTGCGACACGCATCTGATGCAGTTATCGAGTGTACTAGACAAATGGGGCCATTGTTTGTAATTATAAATTGAATGTTTTGTATGCTTATAGTATTGTTCAATTCCAGCCTTTGCGAGTCGGGACTTACTTTATAATCCGTTAGGCCCTTGTCCCCCTCCTTTGCAGCACTGTTCACTTGCCATAGTCTTGCTTCCCTGTTTTTTGGACATAAGCGACTTGTCACCTGTGCACTCTTCATATCTAGTCTCCTTCGGGATGCCAACTCGCGCGATTCCTCTGGCAGACTCTGCGGTCATGACCTTCTTGTTGCAGCCTTACTGTGGCTCCTCTCTGAGCCAGTAGCATAAGATTCCTGGGACTGCTGGTCACTTTGGACCATTCAGGTAACAATTTTGGCTCTGCTACTTTTTAAGTATCTTCCTGCCCATAGGTTTACATTTGGATTAATTCAGCTTTAATAATTTTTCTAGATTGATTCTCCTCCTAAAATGCAATTTTTTAGGTCTCGCCTAGCGTTGCAGCGCGCATGCGCTGCTCGCTCTGCGAGGCTTCTTGTAATCAATAACATTTTAGAAGTGGAGTGTAGGCTCCGCCCCTTGTTTTCATTGGCTTGCGTCATTCTTTATGGTAAACGCTGGCTTTCCATTGTAAGTGAGGCTTTTTAGTCCCACCTTGTTACCGCCCTGTCTCCTTTTGGCCCCGCCCACCCGGACTGGATCGTTTGCTTGCGGCGTTACACCCACGGTCTCCATAAGTCGGTGAGCACTCTTTTTTTGTTATTTGCAGGACCACGTTGTTGTTTGCAGGACCACGCTTGTCTATTTAATTGGTTTGCCGTGCGGGCCACTTTCACCGCGCTTGTTTATTTATATAATTAATTTGGAGCGCAATCCGCTGACTTTAGCGCCCACGCTTGTAAAGCACTGGTAAACCACGCTTGGTAAACCGCTGCTACGAGGCGGTAGCGCCTCATAGCAGCGCTTGCACAAACTGCAACTGCGAGAGGCCGCGGCTGCTGATTGCCACAGTTCACTCTCTTTGTTCTCCTGAGTGGAGCCCCCAATTGCTCTATCGAGGAACCTCGCCGGATTTATGCACAATTTTCATAATGTGCAGCAAATCTTGCGTTCAGCCCCACTCCCATGCATGTCTGCAGCACGTCCTCCATTGTCAGTTTTAGGGACCCCCCAGTTCTCCCTCAGTGCACCTCAACCTTAATCTGCAGCACCACTTGCGGTTTTAGGACCCGATGTCGCTCGTCGGTACCCTCAGCCGCACGTGAGGAAACGCCCAGAGGCCCATGAAGTTGCACCCCGTGCACAAGACGTCTTCTAATAAAGGATGTTTTTTTTTTTTTTTCAATCTCGCATTCAGTGGAGGCTGTCCCTTGCCCCTCACTTATTGCTTAGTATTTTTTTTTTGTCTCGTCAATCCTGTGATTTTTTTGTCGTAGTTTCTGCACCAGTCAGGCTAAAAGCCATGTCATTGAAGTTTGTAATAGATCTGTCCATTCCACAGCCTATGCCACAACAGAGAGGTCTTGCACTCTCCGTGCTGAAATTGCGCCGTAGATTTTGAATCAAAAATAGAAGAGAGGTGAATGAGACTCTGGGCCTCATTTGTAAATATGTCAAAACTCAGTTAAGTATGAGGTGTTGGGTGTGGCAGTACTGCGGTTGGAAGGTGGATTTCTTACAAGCATAAGGCTCCATTCTCTTTTCTTTGGCCTGCTTTCTATTGGTCTATCAGAATGAAATGCTTGGACCTCAATTGACTGCAGTTAGCTTGTCAAGAGGCTGAGCCACCATGGAGTGTTACCACTTTTCCAGTAACATTGGTTGCCTGCCTGTTTTTACCTGATCAATTGGACTGGCACCACAAGAGAGGACTTGTTACTTAGATAGGCTTCCGACACATATCATCACAGTCCCATCCCACTACAGGTTCGGTGAGACTGTGGATACATCTCCCAACATGGATTATTCAGTATTCACAATTCAGTGCACCGACCAGAGAGTCAAGCCCCACTCGTTTCATAAAACTAAGATCTTATATGTTTGTTGCTGTCATGGTTGATCAGGTGAACAAAGCAAACACAAAGAGATGATGGATGGAGCTCTGAAATTTTTCAGATACTCACCCCCAATCACAGATCTGGGTTGAATCCATCATCGTTCTTTAGCTCACTTCGCCACCCCAGTTCAGACCCAGCAATATGCAAATCAGTCTTGACCCTGTGCCTCATGGGAACAGTCCAGCCTGAACTGCCAAGCCAGGTCTTCCCTGGACAAGGTGAACGCCATGTCCCTCCTCTTCCTTCAGCTCATCTCAGTCAGCAGAAGAAGTGTGCTGGGCAGCATGTTGGACCCTGAGACGCAAGGATCCCCAGTTCTTCTGTACTCTAGAGAGCCCCTGACCTACAGACCGAGAGTTGAGAAGACCCTCGACTTTGAATTAGAGGAGGAATATATGCACCAAACTTGATGGTACATCTGTGTCCTCGGTTTATTTATTTGTTTGATTAATTTGGAGCGCGGTCCGCTGACTTTAGCGGCCGCGCTTCGTTAATTTATTTAATTAATTTGGAGCGCGGTCCGCTGACTTTAGCGGCCGCGCTTTGTTAATTTATTTAATTAAATTGGAGCGCGGTCCGAGAGCCACACGTTGGCAGGGGGAGCCACACAAAGTGAAACGCCGAATAAGTTTTTTAGAGCGCGAACTCGAGCCGAAGGTATTGGGGCGCTTTTTGTAGACACTGGCGGGAGCAGGAGAGGCAGGGGATGAACAGGAAAAACAATACATGGGTGGACAGGCTGCGGACCACATGCTATAAAAGCCTTCCCTCACATCACTGTGCTGCAAGCACACCCCTCTGTTCACGTGAGCTTAATAATAATACCACAATGACGGTCTTGTACTGTATCGTCTCGTGGTTCTGACACAGCCTCTAAGCGCTGCCAGTTAATAACACTTAGTTTACCGACCTGGTAAGGATGAAAAGCCAAGAAGCCCCTACAGCGATTGAAGTTCATGCTAACCTGCAGTCTCAGACAAACCTCAGCATTCCACTGAGCGATGTCACACGTCACAGTCGCGCCTAGAGGCGTGTGCCGTGCGCAGCCTCCTTCCTTAGCCTCGGCCGGGTCCCAGGTGGAATTTGCCCCGGCCATAGCAGAGGGTTGCGTCAGGCGGCGGTCAGGCGAGTGTGTGCATTTCAGACCCACATTACCGAACCCCTTCCGTGGGAATGCGGCACAGCTATTCCCTCAGCGCATTCCTGGCTGCCGTTAATACGCCACGTGGGGCCCGTATCTGCTAAGTATGCACAGACTCGGATACTGTAATTAAGTGCCAGTGTGTGAGGCCTATGTGTATGTGTGTTGATCAGCACGTCTGGGTTTATCTACTTTGGATTCAGCACCCATTCTGTACAGACCTTCTGGCCTAAGACAGTGATGCATGACAGCAGTGTGGGCGAGATTCATACCAAGGAATGGTCAGGACAATAGGTCTTGTGCCGGCAAACAGACTGTTAGATTTGCCGATGCTTGTTTAATTTTGTTGTGGTTTTTGTTCAACTTTATTGTTGGAGGGAGCTGCTGGAACCTCAACAATATACACAAGCATTTGCAATGCAATAGGTCTCGCATTTACGCGGGTTTAAACAATTGGCATTGTAAATAACAATGCCTTTTATTTATGTTTTGAAAACCAAAACATAAATAAAGGGCATTGTCATTTACAATGACAATAGCTCAAACTGCATACATGCGAGACCTATTGCATTGCAAATGCTTGTTTTATGCAGCTCCTACTCCCCTTTTCAGTTTTAAAGAAAAGTTTATTAGAATATTAAAGGTGCCAGCAAACAATATTTGAGTTAAACATATGTCATCATATTACAGAGATTAAAAGAATACAAGATGAATTCAAAGAGAAAAAAAAACAAAAAAAAAACAGTTACATAGGTTGGAACGTAGAACAGTAAGATTCGGGACTAATACATTTAAAATATACTTTGAATATAATTGATATCAAAATTAAGTATAGGAATGTACAAGGGGATCATGGTGGTTTAAGGACTTCTTGTTCAGATGGCAATAACATAGAAGAACTCCTAGCATGGGCATCAATAAACATTGTAACAGGTGACCATAGGTTCAGGCGTCTGGGCGCCAAAGAGATAGGGTATACATAAGAAGTATCTAACCTGTGGTTGTGGCAAACTGTGTTCCACCAAGCCTGATAAGAGATCCTAGTAGCGTCTTTCCAGTTCTTGGTGATCTGCTGAAAAGCAACTGCTAATAACAAATCAACAATTCTGACGTTTGATGAACATTCTTTCCAGATCGGGGAAAGGCTTCCCAGAAACACATTAATAAAGGTAAACGAAAAATTAGTACTGAAAATTGAGTTAATTTGGGACCATACATGTTTCCAGAAACTGTGTACAACAGAGCAGGAGAATAACATATGAAACAAATCAGCACCTGGAGAGGAGCATGTCCAACAACTATCTGCTACTGAGGAATATTGTTTGCTCAGTATAATTGGGGAAAGCAAAAGCCTATTATAAATAAAAAACAGTGTTTGTGTGATATTGGCAGCCCTTGAGGACCTTCTTATCTTTATCCATATTTTCTTCCATAAGGAGTCTGGCCAAGACACTTGTAAATCATGCTCCCATGCAATTTCCACCTTAGTTTTTTGTCCCTCAGTACGAGGGGAGTGTAAGTGGGTGTAAAGAACAGAGGCTCTGGGTTGGGTATGAAGTAAGGTACGGATGTCATGATTTGAGGCAACGGAGTAGGTATTCACTGATGCATTAGTAAATCTGGTAGATATGTCCAGCACCGCCTCTCTAAGGAGATTATATTTGGGTAGGAATGAGACAGGTAGACCATATAATGCGCTAAGTGAGGGAAAGGATATAAATTTTGACTGAGAAAACAGTTGATGGACCCAGATCAAACCCTTCTGCCTCCAAGATTTCCAATAGAAAGGTCTTTCCCTAATCAGCAGGGATTTATTATCCCAAATGGGTAAGTTGCATAGGGAATCAAAACTATCCGGTATCAAGGGAGAGTTTGATCCTAGGAGTAGGGATGTGAGTTTAATTATCGGAGTAGATAAAGACTGTGGCTTGCGGGAAAAAGAGAGATATTCGTGAAAGGAAAAGGGCGATAAAAATTGACTTTCAACAAGAGTCCACAGAGGACACTCATTTACTGTCTCCCTCAGCCAATATGCAGATTGGCGTAATAGAAAAGATTTGTGATATATAAAAAATTTGGGAAATTAACTCCCCTTCTGATTTAGGGCGTGTCAATTTGGCCAATGACATGCGATGTTTCCCATTCTTCCATAAAAAGGAGGAGAGAAGGGAGTTAATCTTTTTAATCGATTTGGCCGGTATAGGTACTGGAAGATTTGAAATGGTATATAGCACTATAGGGGATAGCATCATTTTAATTGTGTCCAGGCGACCCCACCAAGACAAGTACAAAGGATGCCACCTAGCTGTCAAATCAGAAATTTTTTTAATACATTTATTCATACAAATGGACACTGTGTCTGGGATTACAGGAGCAAAATGCATTCCAAGATATTTAATATGTTTGGGACTCCATGAAAAATTAGAAGAAGCAAAATCGTCTTTGAAAGTATATTTAGTAAGGGGCAAAATCTCGCACTTATCAGTGTTCAACCTGTATCCTGATACAGAAGAAAAGAAGTGAACTTCTGCTAAAAAAGCAGGAATAGATTGAGCTGGTTGCGATATAAAAGCAATATATCGTCAGCATACGCTGCGATTTTGACATGGGCTGTTTTAAGTTCAAATCCATGTATGTCCTGGTTTTGACGAATTTTTGATAGAAAAGGTTCCAGAGCCAAATTGAAAAGGAAGGGAGACAGAGGACATCCCTGACGAACCCCTCTACCCAAGTCAAAAAAAGGAGAGACCAAACCATTCGCACAAACAGCGGCGCGGGGACTCGAATAGAGTGTAGAAATAAGAGAGACAAACTTAGGGCCAAAACCAAACCATCTCAAGGCATAGAAAAGGTAAGGCCATTCTACTCTATCGAATGCCTTCTCCGCATCCAAGGCAATTGCTGCAAGAGATTGTTTATAATGAGATGATTTAGATAAAACATCAAAAAAGAGCCGTGTATTGTCTGTGATGAGTCGCCCTTTCACAAAACCAGATTGTTCTTTGCCTAATAAATTTGGTAAAAAAGATTCCAATCGAAGAGCCAAGGCTTTTGAAAAGATTTTGTAGTCAATATTGACCAAAGAAATGGGCCTATAATTTTTGCAATACTTCAAGTTCTTGCCCTCTTTGGGTATGAGACAAATGTGTGCCTCAGAAAACGAACCGGTAGCAGAATTGGAAGAGCAAAAGGATTGCACCAATGAATGTAGTTTGGGAATTAGCAATTTAGAAAAATGACTATAAAATTCAACTGTGAACCCGTCTGGGCCTGGTGCCTTATCCTTTTTGAGATGTTGTAAGGCTTCTAGAAGTTCCTTGGCCGTTGGGTCCATTTCCAACATGGAGAGATCTGGAGGAGTATGTACAGGTTTCTTAATATTGGAGAAAAATTGTGATAACAAGAGTTCTGTGGGGTGTGCTTCTGCAGTGTACAAGGACTTATAAAAGGAGGAGAATTCGTTTACTATGTCTAAATCCTTAATTTTTAAATTGGAATGCTCATCATAAATAGACTCAACATTTAACTTATTATGTTTAATTTTCAAATAATTAGCCAAAATTTTCCCTGCTCTATTTTGGCCACCATAGAATTTCGCACTAGATTTTAATAAGTACAAAGAAGCATTATTCGTGGTGTCTTTGTTGAATTGAAGTTTCGCCTTCAGAAGAGCAGCCAAACATTCCTTTGAGTTGGATGAATAGTAGGATTGCTCCAGTCTCTTTATCTCATGAAAAAGTTCATTAGAGCGGTTGCGGGCTATATTGCGTTTTTTGGCAACATAGCTAATAATGAACTCTCTTGCAGTTGCTTTAAATGCGTCCCATATGGTAGAAAGAGGCATAGTGTCATTCTGATTGAACATAAAGTATTCATCAAAAAAAGAGGTAAAGGATGAGGTAAAAATTGGATCAGAAAGGAGAGCATTGTTAAAACGCCATCTCCTGGGGACGCCAACTCTTGGCAAAATATCAAGACGAATTGAGATGGGGGCATGGTCCGAGAGCAAAATAGGACCAATCTCAGCATTAACCAAGGCCTGGGATACATTATGGGAGATGAAAAAGTAATCAATTCTTGATTGGGTGTGATGAACTGGAGAATAAAAGGTGTATTCCCTCGTTGTGGGATAGCTCCTACTCCCCTTGGTAAGTACCAACGTGTGGTTGGGGATAGGCTCGCCTTGTGGTTTTCTATCTCTTTTAATTCTGCGTTTCTGGTTCATTGCAGATTCGTTTTGACTGATCAGATTCAATGAGTAGATCACTGGTAAGTCTACCTTAATGCTTTTATTTTTGCACACACTTCTTATTTTTCGGTAGTACATTGCTCACTGCATTCCATAAACTAGAGCAGTCCTGATGAAGAACCATTACTTAGCTAGGGTTGAAATTACATTGACACACACCGCACTGGAAACTTCTCGGATTGAGTCACTCACTGACTTAATTTACTGTACGTGCAGTGTCATTGATTTTTTAGTGATTTGGTTCTGTTGCTTTGCCGTTTTTTTTAATTATAAACTGTACTCTTTTTATAGATCACTGTGTGAACACCACGAGCACTAGGCACGGTTTTTATAGCTGTAAATATTTAACATCCGCAAAGTGTGTGCTACTCTTCTTTTCCATGAATTGGAGACTTTTCTTTTCATTCATTGAATACTTAATTGTATCGTTTTCATTAATTGGATACTTAATTGTATTGTTTCTACAACAATTTGTTTGTTTTACCACATGGAATCATAGTTCTTTGTACATAATAATTGCACCTGGTTTCAGGTGGTTCATTGAATTTGGGCGGTCCGTATTTTGTTACAGTGTTGAGACCCAGGGTATGACTGGCTTTTGCTGGTGGGCTCATATGACACTGATTCACCCCTCTTCAAAACCTGTTGTGATTAGCCAATGAGGCGAGGCAGCATAGCAGGAGACTCTTTGAAGAATTCAGCGTGCTCCTGATGAGAACAGGGCTGATCAAAATGCAAGCATGTACTAAAGTGTAATTAATGTGCACTCTCACCCTGTCCTTTCTAAAAAACACGAGATATGTATTCATTTACGCTAAAAGTGTCAAGACACCAGGACAGTCCTTGAAAACCGGGGACTGTCCAGGAAAATCAGGGATGTCTGGTCACCATACCCTAATTATAGCTCATCTTATCTACTCATATACCTGCCAACTTGCAAAATAACTTCACTGTGTGAGGAGGGGACGTGGCCTTGGAGGGGGAGGGGCCTGGTGCCAAGAACTATCTAAGAGATACTCTGCCTCTCACCAATCCCCCAACCTCCACCCCCCCCCCAAAAAAAACACAGAGGGACATGGAGGCTGTCGCCGATGTCCTGAGGTGTTTTTACATCTTTTAATGGACAACGGATGCATACAACATGCGAAAACGAACGGGAAATCCATTGTTTATCGTTGTTTTCAGCTAGTTTTCCCTGCCACTGTGTGATTTTGGCTCCTCACTGGGTGACCGTTTGAAGGGAGCCGAAATCGTGTGACAGGCGGCACTGTGTGAGTTGGCAGCACTGTTGTGTTTCAGTGTGGTGCCCAAAGTTCAAAGGATATGACCAGGCATGGGTCCCATGCTTGCTCTGCCACATGCGTTAAGCGAGGCCTCACTGATGAGACCCAACAAGGCTGCAACCAGCTTGGGTTGATTGCGTTGCCGTTTAGAGGGGCCTGGATGGAATGGAATATCAATAACAAATACAGGTGGTGTTTAGGAGCGCAAGCAAAAATGCTGATTTGGGACTGAGTGCGGTGCTAATTGCAGGAACGAGACGCAATACTGATTGGCAAGAGTGCGGTGGAGCTCATTGGGGATCTGAGGGGCAATGCTGAATGGGAAGTGAACAGCAATGCTGATTCGTTTATTAAGTGGCAATGCTGATTGAGGAGTGACTGTAATGCTGGTTAGGAAAATAAGAAGCAATGCTATTTGAGAGGAGTAATGCTGGTTGTGGGAGTGGAGACACTGATTTTTAGAGCTCGAAGGTCAATGCTGATTGCTAGTGTTGGGGAAACGCTGATTGGGGGAGTGTGAAACAATGTTCATTAGGTTCTTAAAAGCTAATGCATACTGGGGATAATGAAAACAATGCTGTTTAGAAGGGTGAAGATTAGTGACATGAGGAGAAATGTTCATTAGAGTATAAGTAGCAAGGTGGGTTGGAAAAAGAAGGGGCCCTGCTAATTTGAATAGTAAGAGAACGTGTTGATTGAAGGAGCAAGGGGCAATTATGCTTTCAGTGCGGTAACACTGCCTATCAGGGTGGACTTAGTGACTGGAGGAGGAACACGCAGCATTTGATGAGACAAGCAGGTGACGGGGCTATTTCCGCTCTGGAATCAACGAATCGTGGCCTCGGTTCGCGCTGAAGAATGTTTCTCTTTTGTGCTGCATTGCTCCATTGGAAGGACACAAACTGTGTCCTCTGTTCCGCAAATGACTAGGCTGGTGCGAAGGAGTTACAAGCGCGTCACCTCTCCCAACAAACAAAAGCGGAATCTAACTGGCTAATTTGCTTCGTTTTCATTCTTGTCTTCTCTTGCGTGGAAGTTGAATCTGAAATAACTAACGCTTCTGTCTAAAACCCCCACCCTCCCACCATGTCTAACAAACTGAAATTACCCGAGTTCCACGATGCACGACAGAGGTGCTCGGCAGACGAAGTTTGGGAGTCTATTTAATATTCATTTAAATTATTTGCATCCATCTCCCTAGTGTCCCAATTTGCATTTAAATTTGACTGTCTAATATAATTCCTTTCTTCATTACTATTATTTGCTTTGGACCTGGGTGAAGTTCCAACCTCCCGCTTCCTGACGCCCGGCACAAACAACAGACCTAATACAATTTACTTGTTTCCATTTCAGGCGGTGCGGGGGAAATGCGATGCTAGGATATCCGGAGTCATGGAGTCCTGGTGTACTGCTTACCTAATCTTTCTCCTGAATCCTCACCACCAGAAGGAAGGAAAACAATTATTCTTTGTGTGTGCTTTGTCCAAACAGTAGCAATTGATTAAGGATGTGTTTCTTGAAAAATGGAGGGAAATAGTGTTATTATTGGATGTATATCAGAGTACCAAGGTCATAAATGTTAAAACATTAAGGGGCAGATTTACAAGAACTGACAATTTGCGTCACGTAAAAAAAAACCTTGCGCCACCATCGATGCGTCGCATTTACAATGCGGCGCACCGTGGCACAAGGATTGACAGATGCGTGACGCATCTGTTGGCGTAAAGGTAACGCATTGCTGGAGTCATGTCGCAAGCGCGACGCAACTCCAGCAATGCTCAGGGGCGGCCTATACTTATTGTGCTGCGTCACTCCTTACGGTTTTGACGCAGTGGCGTCGTAAAAGTGACTCAGTGAAATCTTGTAGATTTCACTGCGTCACTTTTACGAGGCTTTCTTGCATGGGAACGCCCAAACTGCATACATTATACCTGACGCAGGTATAATGTGACGCAGGGCTTTACAACGTGATGCATCTCCCTAGATGCGTCACGTTGTAAATGTGTCGCAACGTGGTGCATTGTTTACGATGCCGCTGCGTCACAAAAGTGATGCATCGGCGGCGTAAAAGTGTCTCAAGGGGCTTGTAAATCTGCCCCTGAATGAGGAATATAGACTACCATTAATTCTTCGAGGTAAGCATATATAGGGGTGTTAGAATGGGGTTTCTGGTTGGCTAGGTTATGCCCCTAAGCAAGGCAGAACCCACCACTCTAGTCTGCGTAAGGGAGTTATTTACACACAAAAGATAACCCCTGCTCACCCCCTTGGTAGCTTGGGTCGAGCAGTCAGGCTTATCCCGAGTCAATGTGTAAAGCGTTTGCACAGCACACACACACACCAGTGACACAATAAATACAGCACAAAAAAGAATCAACTCAGTAGTATATAAAAATACGTATCTGTATTGCATATAAACATAGACCAAAACACCATAAACCAGTAATCATTTTGCCAACTAGACAATTGTCAAAACATCACAGTTAGTGCAATAAGATAAAGACTTATATGTTGCATAAAAACACCATCAATGCGCACACAAATGCGAATCCTGAAATGACACTCGTTATCCTGACAATGCAAGGCAAAAACGCCATATACCATAAATCTGGGCATGGGATGCAGAGGTTAGGTTAGGGAGAGAAAACACATAGATCACCAAACATCATTGCAGAACATAAATCGACAACTATGGTCATAACATATACGTAATACCTGGATTACAAAAATGCCATCATAAACACAGATATCATGCAGAGTCACCTCTATTATATGTTAGGCAGTAATGTAGGCACCTAGCATAGGTTAAAGGACACCTGCACACCTACTACAGTGAATAAGGTAATGTCCGGCAGTTTTCCCTAAAATGCAGTAAGTTCCTCCTGGGAGAAGGAGGGCTGTCCAGGGCTCACCCCGCAATGCCATCAAAGAACAAGTCCCCCAAGTTCAGCACGTCCAAAGCCCTCCTGGGCCTCTCGGACCACGATGGCAGAGACAGAATAATGCATACAGCAATCATAGGCCGCAGGATCAGCTGCGCACCTACTACAAGTAGAATGGTATTTTTTGTCTCTTCCATGTAGAGCAAAGTTCTAGCATAGATCGGGACCTCTGTTGAGGGGGTCCCGTAATGCTGGCTGAGCTCGAATGCCCCCAGGTATGTGCTAAAATGGAGGTGGGGCACTCACAATTCTCGCTGAGTCTCCCATGTTTGCAAGAAGGCTCAAATGCAGCTGCCGGTGAGCGTGCGGTGAAGCTTCTATGGCCCAGCCCCTTTTGGTCCCGTTGCCTCTGCGGTCTCTTCCGACCCGGGCGACGGGGTCCTGGAAAGGAAGGGGGCTCCTCTGATCACAGCCTCGCTGGGTCCTCCCTCACTCTAGCGCTGCAGTGGGGAAACTCCCAAACATTAAAGATGCGGCCCAGAATAACTTGGCAAGTCAGAGCGCACCTCTGAATAACACTGCGGTATCAGGCAGTATCAGTGGGGTGAAATCACAAGGCCTCCAACAGCACTCACCACACGCTGAATTGGATGATATCAATGAAGTTCTCCAACTGTGCTGTTCACGAGCCAGCTGTAAGAGAGGGAGCAATCTTTTGTGATACTGAGATTGCAGAGAACAGGTGGGCAAGCCAGCATGCCCTTGGAGATCACTGGGGGGCACAAAGGCATCGAACAAGACTAACTCACCAAGGGCCTTGCAGAAAGGGGGCAATCCTTTTTGCAGCCCAGCAGGCCACAGCTCAGCACAACAAGGAAGTTAGTCCAATGGTGGTTCTTCCGAGCAGCATAACAGTCCTCTGGTGCAGAATATAGAGCCAGCAGCAGCTGGTTATAGGTTGACACAGTGTCTAAAAACATGAGGTCAGAGTCCCTGTACTTATACTTCAAAATAACTTTGGGAGTGCACAACACACCCATTCAATCCCAGCTCTGGCTCCAGACATCAGTAGGAGGTAAACAAGACCTTTGTGTGAGGGCAGCGCCTAGCCTTTACAAATGTAAGTGCGCCCCACCTCCCTCTCTCCCTGCCCAGGAAGACCGATCAGTATGCAGATGAATGCAGACGCAACCCTGTTACACCCAACCCTTCATGTGTGATGGCTGTCTGAAAAGTATGCACAAGCCCAGCTTTCACTCTACCCAAGACGTGGATTGGAGTCAAACTGCAAAGTACAAAGAGTCATAAGCACATAGAACTGCCCACTTTCTAAAAGTGGCATTTCTAAAATAGTAATACAAATCCCTCACCTATAAGCAGGATTTATCGCCACTATTTCAAACATACCAAACATGGCAACACTACTGTAGGAAGCTGGCTCCGTATATACTATACCAAAGTAAGGTAAAGTGTGCACAGAGTTCAGTGGAACCCAAAAGGTAGGCATAGGTAAAAGTAGACAATACCTTACTCTCTATTTGGGTAGTGTGGGCAAGAAGTAAGGCTTTATCAGAGGGTAGTGCTAAGCATTTATTGTACACACTCAGGCAAAAAATGATGTCACACACTCAAAGACTGAACTCAGACCAATTTGTTTGTATAAAAATATTATTTACTTATATTTATTTCCTAGAACCAAGCAAGCCTGGCACAGGTAAGTGTAAATGGTACTTTTCAAGGCAGGTTGAACAATACAAGCAAGCTGAATGAAAATAACTTTGTTACAGGTTTGTAAATACTTTGAATACAGTTGAAATTACTGTTAGATTACTTGTGATTACTTTGCATATTACTTTATAGATTACATTTTCCACTCAGTGTGATATGCCTAGATATCACACCGGGACATTTCCTAGAGAAATGGTAAGCAAATCAGTTTTTGTATATTTGTAGTTTCTTAGAGTTCCATACAAACTAACTCCACACTTGAAACAAACTTCAAAGAAAAGCAGTCAATGCAATCCTATGGGAAGAAATTGAGTTATCGGTTTACAGGTAAATTCTTGGTTGTGGGAGTTGGGTTTCTGGGGTTAGAACTAAGCCTGGGCAAAGCACTACGCTACGCTCGCGTAGTTTGCGAAGTTTGCGCTACTTCGCACTACGCGAATTGCACGTAGCACAGTGCAAACATCGCGTAGACGTAGCGGTCATTTTACGCTTGCTCGCGGTCCTCAACGCTCAAGTTGGCGACCGCGAGCAAGCAAAATGACATCCCGGCGAGACTTTTTCTCGTTCGCGATCAGCAACATCAAGTTGCCGATCGCGAGCGTGGAAAAAACCTCCCGGCGAGATTCTCAACGCGGGAGGTCAGGTTTCTCATTGCGAGTGGTTGCGCATGCTCGCGACCGCTCGCGATGAGAAACTACCAGTCCGCGTTGAGAAAGCTGCCGCTCGAGTAAAAATCTACTCGAGCGGCAGTAAAAGACAGCTCGCACTGTGCAAGATGCCGTTTTCAATGATTGCACAGTGCGGACAAGCATCCGGCACTGTGCAATCAGTGCGAACAGCATTTTGCACAGTGCACTACGCAGTTCGCGTAGCTACGCGTAGCTCGCATAGTGCGAGGTGCACTTCACGTAGCTTCGCGTAGCGCTACTTCGCGAACTACGCCCAGGGTTAGTTAGAACCAGGGTTCCCCCAGGGCCAAGGATGCACTCTCAAAGCACCCTCAGCTGCACTAGGGCGGCCGGGTGCAGAGTGCTGAGGCCCAATGTTATCCAATAGGAATAGGGGGCCTCCGGTTGGTGGCTACTCACGAGCAGCCCACAAGGTTGTGGGAGCAAAGCTCCTGGGGTTTAGCTCAGGGCAAAGGGGGATCCGAGTTAGCACACAAGGTGCACCCACAATGGCATTAATCTTCGAAAGGCTGAAAATCTGGATACCCACTGCGGATGTCTGTTGAAAGAACACACCATGCCCTGACCGCTAAGCCCCCAGTGGGTGCCCTGCCCCGGATCTTTATTGCCCTAATTCTCAACTATGCAGACCTAGATGCCGTCTTGTGAATGGCACGTAAAGCTGGATTACTATCTTTCCAATCCTCATCTGTGATGATATTCCATGACTACACCCTTAAGGTCGAGCAGCAGTGGCACTCCTTTCTGGAGGCGAAGCAGAAACTACGGGCCATGCATGGTCCTCTTTCCGGCCTGCCTGAAAGTTATCTTTCAAGATAAAACCTTTTTCTTTAATACTTCTGAGGCCGTTTGGGACTGACTGGAGTAGCGTCGTACCCTGCACACTGAAGGGTAGTCCTCCTCTGGGGGGGCAGGAGGAGGAGAGCGGAGGGGGAGGCGCTGATGGATCCCCAGGTGAGTGGTGCATGTCCCTGTGACGGCTGCTGCGCCTCCGAGAGCAGCGGACGAGATTCCTTGTACCAAAGAGATCCTGTAACCAGAGGGATGCTTCAGCGAGGATTGTTGACCCGCCTGAGAACGCGGCCTCTGCTGCACCCTCAGCAGACCCCGCCCCCGGACCTTACATAGGGACCTATCAGGTTTCAGCTGGCAGGTATCTTAGCACATCGCAGTCCAGATGCACTGGAATTTCACAATATTAATTGCACCACCACCCCTCACCATCATCATTGTTAATTTTCCTTTTGTGAGTTGTGTTTGTTAGTTAGTGATGAGGCTTGTCCTTTTGGGTAGCTGGGGAAGGGGTTTGCTCATAGGGGAGACACACATCTCAGGTTAGCTCAGTTGAATACTGTCCCTAATTGCATCACAACAGGTACTTCTAGTTTGGGAAGTATAGGGAGGGTGTTACGGGTTGGGGGGGGGAGTTTTTCTTTTGGTTGGCTCCACTATGGGTACTACACGCAATTGCTTCGTATTCAGCACATACGCATCCCATACTGACGTAGCTTATCACCCCACACTATGCCTGACAGGCCCGAAAACATAGGAGAGGTGAAGGGAGGCAAGCCCCCGGGTAAGTTGTGAATCCTCTCGTGGAATGTGAATGTCATGCTCAACAGAATTAAATGTGGGGCAGAGTTTAAAGCAGCTTGCAGAATTGGCTCTGATGTCCTCCTGCTCCAGGAGACCCATCTCTTGGGCAATAGCTGCTCATTCCTGGTCCAGCGGGGTTTTCACAGGTCTTCCATTCAGGGATTCATTGAGGTTCGCAGGGTGGGTCCCTCTGGTGTTGTCCAGGGTGTGGCATGATGGCTTAGGTTGTTACGTGGCAGTAACGAGCACTCTATGGGGCTTACTGATTTCGATACTCTTCGTATATGTGAAGGGCAAAGCCTGTCCTGGGATGCTTGTGTTCCGTTTCAGGGAGGACATGGTTTGGCGGTTTGGGCTGGACTGCTCCCATTAGGAACAGGGTCAAGACCGACTTGCATATGGCTGAGTCCAAACTGAGGTGACATAGTGATCAAAAGAACGATGGGTTGTAGTGCTGCCCGAGCAATTGCCAGTGGTTAGACTTATTGCAAGCAGCCTCCCATCACCTTTAGTGTGTTTTGCTTACAAAATTAAGAAGGAGAACTTTGGAGAGTCAATGTTGATGGAATGGTGCGACAAGTATTTCACCTCCAGGTACAAAGTTTTGATACCAGACACAGCTGTACTTCCAAATAAGTATATGATCCCGGTTTGGTGGTCTTAGCCCAGGTCCCCATTGCTGTGCTCTAACTGTTCAAGCGTTGGTGCATACGAACCCTCATAACCCACACTTTCCATATAGAACTTATGGGAAATAAATGTGCTTTTGAATCAGTGAAACAATCAAGAAATGCTGGGGTTGGTAGTAGCGCTTTCCTTTTTCTTCATTGTAAGGGAATCAATATCTTCTTTTCTCTTCTAATTTGATGAAGTCAGCCACACGTATGGTCATGTGGGAAATGTGGGAACAATAATGCCATTGGGCAGGTAATACACCCCTAGTTCTCCCTTTCTGGTCCACAGTCCCCCAATCCAATCCCGGACCATTTTTGTGAGACTCTTGCGAAATTGAGCCTTATGACTCACCCCCAGAATCCACCTTCTTCTGGAAGCGAAACCCACATTTGGATCTTTTAATACAACCTTATTCAGCCCTTGTTACAATCACAGACACATATAATAAGCAGTGGTGTTCAGTCAATCTCTTAGGAACCTTCCTCTTTGTTGCTTGGAAGCATGTAGCTCATTTGAAAAACACAAAAAAACACCTCACAACAACCCCAGAGGAGTATAATTGGAATATGATTGTACACTGGAGAGAGGCCATGTTTTCTGGCATCTCCCAGTACCAGAGTAGCTTGGTAGCAAACAAGCATTGATGTCAATTAGGGCTAGCCAAAGGCACTAACTGCTACTCTTGGTTCACCCTTTGATACCCTTGGCACTGCCCTTGCTGTCCCTACACTCAGGGGCCACGTATAAAGTGCCAGGGACAGCAAGTCAATAGGACTCTTAGGTCCCTGTTTACTTTCTGTATTTTCCACTCCTTGCTCTTCCCCTAGGCCCTCAAGTGATCATAGGAGGCTGTTGTGAGGCAGAGAATGGGACAATGGGTCGACAACATGTTGTCATAAACAGTTAAAGTGTGTTTGTGATGTCACTTCTGTTACTTGTTGCTTTGGTGAATCGATGTTCATGCAGGCTTGTAGCACTGGAGCAGTGGCAGTAGAGCATAAAGGGGTTGGACATTGAGGATGGAGGGCTTGTCACACAACATGACTGATTTGTATTAGTCAAGGGGTCACATCGAAGATCACTCAGGGCTGTCTTCTGGAATAGGTATGCTGCAGAGCTATATGGGCATGCAGAGGTTGTGGGCCTGTACACTGTGGCACCTGCAATCCAACTATTTGTGCTGGAATGTGCAGCTCTGATGCCTGGTACCATTAAGGTTAGGTTGTCTTGGGCGCAGTAATACCAGCCTTCAAAAGGCATTGGTTGTTGAGAGATGTCACACTTTCTTTATATGTCAATCTACCTCTATATCACATACTTCTTCTGGCCACATTTATGGTTAATTTAAAATATTATGGATCTACAACATCAGTTAAAGAGCGTGTGGGTTTTCTACAGAATCAGAGAAAGACAGTGTTAATATTAATATTTTCTATCTTACTGGTGAAACACCAAAGGATTTACAAAATAGTACCTTACGCCCCTTAGTCCCGGACTACATTTAGTCCCCCAAAACAGTCCAATATTGTCGCAATCTCCAAGGGATTATCCGCTTTACATCCCCAACCTATTCCAAATTGGGAGGTCCTTAATTCTTTTACAAACTTGGTATGCACCCAGGATTAATCATAACACCATGATACAAGTTTGTTCTTAATAACGCATCGTATTCAAAGAAAAAATATTTTTCAACTTGGGATGTCTTTTTTCATATCTTTAATCTCTTATATCAATCCAAATTTCTGTTAAAAATTTCACACCCAATCAACTAATTGGCAGCCAAATCGCTTCGTCCATATTTGGAGTAATTAGCTACGGACTCAGGAGATGAGGCTGAATTTACGGAGGACCCTGGTACTTATAACCCATATACTAATCACTGATTATGGATCTTGGACATGATTGAATACAGAGACTTGCCATGAGCATACATGATCTAAAAGAAGCAGCTGCAGTTAAACCCCAGGAGCTGCATTCTACTGTTTTATTGCATTTCACCCATCCCTTGTGAGAGGGGATTGCCTCCATTTAAATCAATCCAACCCCACTCCAAAAAGAAGAAGCACAACCCAAACTGGTGGGCCACATTCTCCACAGAGATCAATAATCCCTACATGTTGTTGCCACTTTGTGTTTTTATTGTAGCTTTAATTCCTAGCACTTCACTTTTATAGTGGAGTTGGTCTGTTTTCGTTTTTTTTTTTTGTAAAGGACAATGTTTCCTTGAATTCTTTTGATAAAAGATTTCATCCCATATTATAATACATTATGAGGCTAGCTTTCATAATTTGGGTCATCTGTGTGATTTGTATCACATGTACTTTGTAGTGAATCTTGTGTCCAAATTTCTGTGGTCACTGCTTATTCTATTATATTCCTGTCGGTGCCAAGGAAAGGAGTATGCTGTCAGTTTCAATATACTTGTGGGCCTTCTAAAATAAGATAAGGGCCTGGAGATAGTGTTGCAGGGATTCTGTTTGGAAACAGGGATCACAGAATGTCAGTATGTAGGGACTAAGTCACTATGCCACATCAGTATATATTGGCCCAAGTCCTTCCTAGCTCATAGTGCCTTGCCCGCTCTCCTAACCATCCCAGAGCAACAGGTAAGTTGGCACCCCAGAGCACAACACTCTAGTCCCGCAGTAACAGGTTATTACCTTTCGTTCTCTCACTTATGTAGGTCCAGAATAAACAAATGAGACACTAGGAAAGTTGACAATATTTATTGAAACTATCGTACTATATCATGTAGCAACTGTGCTGCAATTAGAAAACATATGCAACTGAGCAAAGTAATTAGCATTATCAATAAACTGTATATGATGAAAAGCCCTAGCATGGCGAATGATATTTTTGCCTAAGCCTAACGTCACTATGTGAGCATAATAATATATCAGTGATCTGTGGGATTAGTGCTGGGTCCATACCTGGCATTTGCAGTTAGCTGGTCTGCATCTCAGATTTTACAAACCTAGGGGGATATTCTCAAGAACGTGCGATAAACATCGCCAAAATAGGTTAACGCAAGTTTTCATATCGCCGTCTATCAAGGGAAAATAACTCCGTGTTAACGTCATATTCTCAACACGGTGGTAACATGCGATAGTACCCCGATAACGCGGCAAATGTCCGCGATAACACTACCGGGATGGCGATAAAAATCTCAAACCGAACGTGAAAAAAGTTGCGATGTGCCCAACCGCGATAAAAAATCCAGCCATAAGCAGCGCCAGGCCTGCAAGTCCCACAAGCCAGGCTGCAAAAAGCACAATAAAAGCGGCAACACAAAACACAAACAAAACACAAACAACTGCGAAGCACCATGGAGGTAGCCGGAGCAAGCACAGAGGACAACCAGAACCCCACAAGCCCCACGGAGGACCAGCCTGGGACCTCGGGGTCAGGGAAGGGCAAGGAGAAGAAGAAGAGGAAGACGCGGTTCAGTCCACAGGAAAACAGGATCCTGATAACGGAGGTGGTAGAACACCATCAACAACTGTTCGTCACCTCCACTGTGTCATTGGCAACAAAAAATACAATATGGCAGTCCATCCTGGACAAGGCGAATGCAGTCGGAGTGCTGAGGAGGACAATGGACGAGGTCAAGAGGCGCTGGAATGATGTGAAGCGCAAGACCAAGCAGAAACTCGCAGACAACCAGAACACCATCAACAACTGTTCGTCACCTCCATGTGTCATTGGCAACAAAAAATACAATATGGCAGTCCATCCTAGACAAGGCGAATGCAGTCGGAGTGCTGAGGAGGACAATGGACGAGGTCAAGAGGCGCTGGAATGATGTGAAGCGCAAGACCAAGCAGAAACTCGCAGACAACCAGAAGGCAGCAATGCAGACTGGAGGTGAGAGACCAGCGCCACAGGAGGAGCTGGATGAGATGTAGGAAATGGTGACCACAGTCATCAGTGTGGAGACGGTGGCAGGAGTTGGGGGACCGGACACTGCTCAACATGATCCGACACAACAGCAACAGGGTGAATAACCACCAGGGACTGGGGAGACGGGGGGAGATGGGCACAATGGCACACATGCACAATTAAGTAGAGCACATCTGCGGACAAACCATGCCCAAGAGTCACAACACCAACCAAGAGCCCAATTTACCCAAGTCTGCAACATCACAGCACTGCATAAGCACAGAAGTGAAAGCCACACCGCCTGAAAGGGATAAGGGCCAGCCAAATCAGAGCTGAAGGGGCAACTCACCTACAATGCAGCACACACACATAAGATCCAGAGCACCGCAACATTTACAACAATGTTGAACAAACAGCAACACCAGCACAACAGAACAGAGGACACAACTGCTGCCGCTTGTGTGTGGAAAATGGCCATTCGCATGTGGCATAGCAGGAAACTGTGAGATGATAATGTACTAGTACAACCCCACATCCCTGATGGTGTAGTAATGCATGTATGGCCGTGACCCAGATAGGCAGTGAGACACACATTGTCATATAAATCAACACTCATCACAGTTGAATACAAGTGAAGGTGCGTAGACTTTATTAGCATATGCGTGTCAGTACGGCCAAGAAAAGTGCCACAACTTGCAGACCAATGCAGCAGTATGTCAGAACGTGGAACGTTGCCAAGCGCCGCTGTCCACTCCGGGGGAGTGCCGCACCATTCACAGGTGTGTGTTTACCCACGTTGTTGTCCGCTCATGTATTCGGAGTCCAGGCGAATGCAGCCATGTCCACTGTCGTCGTGGGAGATGTGACCAGAACCCCAAGTTCCAACAAGGTGTCGGGACATGTGCAATGTGTTCCAAACTGTTGTGTCTGCAGGTACGTAGTTACACGTCCATAAAAGCTAGTGCAGCTTCGTAGGCAATCATTTCCAACATGAGGTCGTTGTCGACTTCATCGAACAGGACGGCGAGGCTAACCATTAGCAGGTCTGGACAGATGTGCTGCGTCCACCCCCTTTCACCAATTAGCACTACAGCCCAATAGGGGAGCGACTCAATTTGGTCACTGCACACGAGGAGTTCTGCAATCTCCCAGGTCCAGCTGCCAGCATGTATGCCAAGTATCCAGGCATCCCATAGACGGGTGTCACGGTGACACTCATGGTCGTGGGCCAACAGGGGGCGCACACACATGTCGAAATCCAGTTCGGCTACCGTCCTGTTGGTTAGGCAGACATCCATGGACCACTCAAATATGCACGAGCGACAATGCAACACAGGCTGAACGCAGGTGACGTTGGCAAGGCGGAAGCTTAGCCGGTAACTGATCCGCAGCACTACCAATGGCAGTGCCCCCAGTAAATGCAGCATACGTGCACGGTACAGTTCCACCTGACAGGGGTTGTGCATGTGTCCGGGATGTTCGGCCATTGTGTTGGTGGCTCTGGTTGAAGCGGTACTGTTCTGACCTGCACCAGTTCTGTGGATGAAATGCCACAGCTCGGATCAATGAGTAGTTTTAGTGTGCAACGGTTGTACGCCTGGGATGGTGTGGGAGTAAGTGTGAAGGCCATTCCATGCAAGATAACTTCGAGCAAGGACTTCTGTGTGTGGGGTGTGTATGCATTGGTCTTTCGTCGGGCTGTGCGTAGTGTGGGAGTCGTCATCAGCTGCTATAGTATATGTCAGGGGGTGCCGGGCACATGCAATTCCGAGGTCGGAGGTGCAGATGTGCTTCCGCCTGATAGTTCAGACAAAGGAGCTTTCATCCCTAATGTTAGTTTGTCATCTGCTTGTATTCAGGAAATGTGATGTGGCTTGTGGGGCTGGGGTGGGATGTGTGCGACTTTGGGATTCATGTCTGACATGTCTTGCATGTGGCAAATGAGGGGCATCACTGTGTATTACGTTGCCTCACAGCTGCTCCTCCCTCCCCCGAGCCTATTTACTTGTGTGCGCTGCGCGGTTGCATCACTTGCACTCCTACGGCACACCATTGTCATGCCCGTCTGCGCATGTCCACAAGCCTGACAACGACACTGTGATGTTGGCCGTTGAAGGTGGGCGGCCACGTGAGTGTAGTCCGATGGTAAGGATAGGGCGGACCCAGATGTAGAGTTCATGCCTGGCTGAACTCGCGCTGCGATTAAGGCTAGGCATTTGGCTCATGCTGCGGCAATACAGATACACACAACACTTGGCATGTATGAGCAAAGACCCCGAGCGGTCTTGCGCTCCTTCATTTCCCCGTTCGTGCAAGCCCGCCCTCCGGGTGCATGCTACATTGCAACATTGTCGATTGCGGACTGGGTGGCGCCGACACTACAACAGTGACACACTCATTAGTTACTTCCTTGTTCAGGCCAGAACTAAACCACGCCCAGAGCCCCGGGCAAATCCTTCACACCCCTACGCTGGCTTGGCGTATGTCGGCCCA
This sequence comes from Calotriton arnoldi, assembly GCA_963921515.1. Taxonomy (NCBI): domain Eukaryota; kingdom Metazoa; phylum Chordata; class Amphibia; order Caudata; family Salamandridae; genus Calotriton; species Calotriton arnoldi. The sequence goes on along the minus strand of CAWUFW010009263.1, from coordinate 702,393 downwards.
GCCCACTCCGCTTACGCTTACAGGGGGGGACGACAAAGCCTCGTGTCCAAGGTCTTACCCACTGCCTGAGTTGACATGGTTGTGTCCGCTGTCCACAGCACAATGTAATGTGGTACGGCCCTGGCCCAACATGCATACATAATGACCACACGGACACACTTAGATAGATAGTGGAACTGGCTACAGGCACGTGCGCCCGGCCCCTTTTTATTACCAGGGTCACATGTCCAGTGACGCCTGTGCTGGATGGGTGTCGGGTGAGTGTAAGCCAGCCCTCAGGGAGTGGATGGTGCTGGCAACAACTAGAACAGTGATCATCGGATCACACACACAGATTCAATCATAAAGGGTCCATGACAGTAGCGGTGGGTGGTGGGAGTGCCGCCGGGCGCTGACGTGGGGCGGGGGAGGGGCAAGGTGGGGGTAGTAAACTACGGATTACGGGCGTTTACAGGTAAGTACACATATAAATAAATAAAACGAATTTCGTTTCTCGCGCTGCATCACATTTGGCGATGCAGCGCAGAAGCGAAATTCGTTTATTTATTTATATGTGTACTTACCTGTAAACGCCCGTAATCCGTAGTTTACTACCCCCACCTTCCCCCCGCCCCACGTCAGCGCCCGGCGGCACTCCCACCACCGACCGCTACTGGTCCATGACCTGTGGTGCACTGAGTTTGTGGCACCGGATGCACGGCGACCGGCACGGGCCTACCGCCACGTGCCGATGACTTGAGCTGCACAGAGTTAGTGGCACCTGAGATGCTCAGCGGGTGCGCAGCCTGCTATGATGCGTTGTTTGACTTGGGGGACCTGCTGACCGCAGTGTAGGCCGGAGGCAGCAGTCAGCAAGGGCCCACAGCCATGTGACATTGACTTGAGCTGCACAGAGTTAGTGGCACCTGAGACGCTCAGCGGGTGCGCAGCCTGCGATGATGCGTCGTTTGACTTGGGGGACCTGCTGACCGCAGTGTAGGCCGGAGGCAGCGGTCAGGAAGGGCCCACAGCCACCTGGTGATGACTTGTGGTGCACTGAGTTAGTGCCACCTGGAGCGCTCAGCGGGTGCGCAGCCTGCGCTGATGCGTCGTCCGGGCGGGCCGCCCTGGAAGCAATGTCTGTTGCCTACTGGACTCTGCCATAAATGAATCAAGACTCAATTTGATTTGCGAGCCCTGCTGACCGCAGTGTAGGCCGGAGGCAGCGGTCAGAAAGGGCACACAGCCATGTGATGATGACTTGTGTTGCACAGGGTCAGTGGCACCTGGAGCGCTCAGCAGGTGCACAGCCAACGACGATGCGTCGTCCGGGCGGGCCACACTGGGAGCAATGTTTTTCGCCTACTGAATTCTGCTTCAATATTGCCACGTGGCGTCGACTTGAGTTGCACAGGGTCAGTGGCACCTGGAGCGCTCAGCAGGTGCACAGCCAACGACGATGCGTCATCCGGGCGGGCCGCACTGGGAGCAATGTTTTTCGCCTACTGAATTCTGCCTCAATATTGCCACGTGACGATGACTTGTGTTGCACAGGGTCAGTGGCACCTGGAGCGCTCAGCAGGTGCACAGCCAACGACGATGCGTCGTCCGGCGGGCCGCACTGGGGGCAATGTCTCTTGACTAGTGGTTTCCTCCATTAACAGAAATGTGGCACAATTTGAATTGTGGGACCTGCTGACCGCAGTGTAGGACTAAGGCAGTATCCGGCACACACATGACTCCGTGTTGCTGTGCCGCTGGATGCGCTGGGGGCCTGTGTCATGGAGTCTGGAGGTAACGGCGGCGGACTCGTGGCAGGGTGAGGTGCACCACCCTGGCAGACGCTTTGCCCATCACGGAAGAGAACCACGCCCAGAGCCCCGGCCTTTTTATCCATACTCCTACGCTGGAGTGGCGTACGCCGGCCCAGCCCACTGCGCTTACGCTTACAGGGGGGGACGGCACAGCTACATGTCCAAGGTCTTCCCCACTGCCTGAGGTAACATGTTTGCGTCCACTGTCCACAACACTACATACCCCAGCAGTATATGTCCTCATGGACATGTCTGTGCTCTGCATTCTGTGGTCTGTCCAGCACATCACCGCCACACTTGGCATTGTGTACATTCTTCTTCATGGGGGAGTTGCCTCCTTCACACATACTTGGTTCCCACCTCTCCCCACATTCTGCACTTGTGTGGCTGAGGGGCCATGCCGTTTTCGGAAGGTCCGCTGTCTTGTCCTACACTGCCTCGGTGGTAGTCTGGGGGTGGGTCCGGAGGGGGGGGGGTCCTGGGGGTGGTGGTGGTGAGTGTTGTGGCCCTCTTGGGTCTCCGAGCTGCATGTTCATTGTCTCCATGGCATCTGTGGGGCTTCAGATGTGGCTCTGGGCTGGGCTCCCTTTCATGCTGCAGGTTGTCGTCCTGCTTAACACCAGTAAAAGGCAGGTGTTAAATCCCTGCTGCTAACGCGCCTTATCGCCTGTTCTTGGTTTGCATCGCAGATCTGGCTGGTCGATGAGAATCTCGCGAAGTGGTGTTTTCGCACGGAACGCCTACTCTGCATATCATTAGCATTAGTTGTCGCTCTCAACCGTGGCGATGTTTTTTGCGGCAGCTATTGCTGGAAAACTGGCGATATCGGCAGTTTGCACCAGCTTGGGAATAGGGCGATAAATCTATCGCCACTTTTGCGGCGCTAAAGTGCTGATAAATCGGAGATAAGTCCTTGAGAATATGCCCCTTAGTGCGCTCATCATGGGACCTTTCCTCTGCTAGAAATTCACCTCTCTATTCTCAAAACGGCAAGTCTCGGCCTATATGATAAGAAATGTCATGCTAGAAAACAGCACCTTGGTCTCTCTATTAGGTCTATGTGTTAGAATGTGTTAGTGACTGACCACATAGAAAAACAGGGCACAATGTTGTTTGAGCTTGTGCGAAATGTTCATACTGAATCCCAGCAGAAGAGCAGAATAACAAAATATGCCTATTTCTAAAATAATAGTGTGGCACAAAAACAAACGTGTTACTTCGTATCGTGTGCAAAGCAAAAATGGCCTACAACATATAGTTAGCCTAGGCATAGAGGAGAAGTGCAGTGGGCCTTATAGGGAACTCACGGCTAAAGCCTATGTGCAAAGAGAGATTTTTCTACAGGTGGGGTTTTGTCTGCGTACTTGGATCCTTAAGCTTAGGCTGGCTGAGTGAAGGGTCTACCTGCTGTGTAAGGAATATTTTGCTGATAATACTGAGTAGGCGGTATTGGGCTTTTGAGAGTGGGAGCAAGTATTTTCATGTTATTCTTTGGGACACTGTCATTTTCTCAATGTGGGTGATAACTGCATAACTTTCCTTTCAGTTTCAGTATTTTGGGCGTCTTAGTGGATATCCAGCTGGGATTCTGGGAGGCAAGTGTGTTTGTACTGTCCAGATTAAATCCTGTGCAGTGCCCACTGCTTATTTGACCTAGAGCTCCGGGGTAGGGCATGAGAATCATCATCTTAGTTTTCCCATCTGGAGGCCTCCATTGGCCTCTATATTTACATAGGTGAGCAAATTTAGGTCACCATCCAGTTAAACATCCAGATTTTTTGCAAAGGCTGCTGAGTGGTGAATGTGGGGCAGCTATGAAATGGTCATTGGTATGCAAACATGGAGGCCACTGACACCACATATGGCAGGCCGTGGCCTGTAAGGAGCTGCTGCATAGGCCGTGGCTACTTGAACACAGTCTTTCCACAAAGTCTTTGTAATTTTCACTTCGGCATGCTCATGTGATGTCACATGCGCATAAAAACAGACAGTAATTGGAGTACTGTTAGAGGGGTGCAGGACCTCAAAAAAGGAGAGATGAGTACCATATGCACATTCTCTGTTGTAGCCTCCATGATTTTCGGTGCAATACAACTGTCAGTGCAACATCAGTGACGTGTTCAATATGGCGATGCCCATCCAATACGATGCTGTCAGTATCAAATGTTAATGTTCACCTATGCTCATCCTGGTGAAGTTCTTTTAAAAGTTGGGCAATGGAAACCTTTATTTACATACAAGGTGTTGTCACCCCCTCCTTCTGTGAAGCTGCATTCTTCCTTCTCAACAAGGGAGCAGAGAGCCTGCATTACTTTAACTGCGGCTGAGTGAGGGCTGTGCCTCAGTGCTGGCTACAATTCACCACCACTGGCCGATCTTCACCTACCCTCTCCTGACATGGCAGACAGTGGTTGCAAGAGGGCCACCTGCATTTCCTGATCTTTCTCCGGCCTTCCTCCAGACTTGCGCTGGTGGAGTCGTCGACCCAAGGGAGGCGGTGGAGCAGCGTGTTTAGAGCACAGTATTTTGATACATACTTTGATCTCTGAGCAGTGGAAAGAAGAAACATGTTTGTTTTACTGCCCTTACACTATAGCAGTGAATAATTGGGTGTTGAATACAGGTGGGCGAGCCAACAGAGAGAGCTCAGCTAGAGCCGAGCCCAAGGGTCGGCTCTGGCTCTCAGTCAGTGTCCATTCACGAGCCAAGTCCAAGAGAACATTTAGCATGGAAATCATACAGTAAAGACCATGTTAGAATATGATAATGTGTCTTCAGTATTCAATTCATAAACCTGTATTTCATTAACACACCATAGCCCAAGATTATTTGAGAAGTATTTATTAAAAGTGAGAATTTTTAAACATAAACTGAGAAACATTCCTTTCCCCACCCTGAAGACAATGCTATTAGTAAACAAGAGGCAAGTCACTAGTCAGGGGGAGGATGTGGCGCAACAGCCAGAGCTGCTGGGCAAATCACTTAGGGCCCGATTCACAAAAGTAATCTGAGACAAAATCCTAACTTTACGACTTTCGGTATTCACAAAAGGCATTTAGGAGTAGTAAAGTTAGGATTTTGTCTTAAGTTTTGGTCTTAAGACAAAATCCTAACTTAAGTTAAACTTAAGTTAGGATTTTGCCTTAAGTTTGTCTTAAGTTTTGGTCTTAAGACAAAATCCTAACTTAAGTTAAATTTAAGTCAGGATTTTGTCTTAAGACCAAAACTTAAGACAAACTTAAGACAAAATCCTAATTTAAGTTTAACTTAAGTTTAACTTAAGTTTAACTTAAGTTAGGATTTTGTCTTAAGACCAAAACTTAAGACAAACTTAATACAAAATCCTAACTTAAGTTTAACTTAAGTTTAATTTAAGTTAGGATTTTGTCTTGAGACCTAAATTTAAGACAAAATCCTAACTTTACTACTCCTAAATGCCTTTTGTGAATACCGAAAGTCGTAAAGTTAGGATTTTGTCTCAGATTACTTTTGTGAATCGGGCCCTTAATCTCCCCATGCCCATGTACAGCGCCTGGATACCCTCACGGGTGATAAGCTGTGCTATATAAATCAACAAACTTAAACTGTGTGAACTCTACATGTGTCCCTGATTCTTATTATAGATAGAGCAACGTTATATGTTATTAAACACAAGCAATTTTTGTGCAGTGCAATCCTGCACTCACTTTTGTAAAAGGTGCTCTCATATGTAATAATGGACAAAACATAGTGACTCAGTGAAGTTAAGTATTTACAGGGAAGAGGGATTGTTGTCAGATTTTCCAGTGCACTGCAGCCACTAGATGGGTACATCTTTCTGACATCAAATGTTACTAATTTGTCCTTATTTTTTGAGGGTTAGATAGATTAGAGCGTGGGTGACAGGCAGAATCTACATTTTATTTTTGGCAGTTTTACATAGTGCAAACCTTGGAGAGAACATAAGAGTGTTTCACAACAGACACAGACTACATTATACTTTTTCTTTCGGCTCAGGGAGTTTTGTCGGGTTTCGCAGGATGCGGAGCCCAGGCTCGCATTCAAACCTGATTCTTCTTGTTAAGTGGTCAGCAGCTCTAGCCACTAAGTTGCATCACCTCCCATGCATGAAAGCTTGGCTCGTTTTTGGCTCAAAGTTTCAAAAGGACCTCATGCTGTGCCAGAGCATGGTATATGGTTCGAGTTTTCCGTGGCTCACCCACATCTAGTATTGACATCTGCGTTTTTGATAATAGATTCCTATGGAAGCCATACACAACAAGGATGTAATTTACAGCTTTTTATATAAATAGTGCAGCAATCTATTTGGACAACTCTTGGGGATGAAGAATAACACTTCAAGTTTTGCAAGAAGGTATGAATGTTACTCTTCCAACTGTGCTTCTGTTCATTCTGTTACTGTATATGAACCTTACTAAAGCTGCCTGTGCTCGGACGTGCCCTGGTGGTATGTAGCACGTAATCTGAAACATAGGTACCATTAGTGCTGTAGGTACCTGACACAGAGGCCTCAGTGGGCAACTGCACTCCAGTTATCGCTTTCACTATCGAAACAGTAGCCATAGGGCCCATTTTACCTGCTTGCATTATGGCCCATGGCACCCTTGCTCTGCCACTGCCTGCAATTTATAAATATCAGTGCAGCGTGAAAACTGCTGAGTTGAGTGGGTAGGATGCTTGTCAGCATTAATAGAAAAGTCTGTAGTATGCATTATATACATTATATGACTGTTACATTGAACAGGGAAGAGGAGGATAATAATATGGCAGTAATTCTTCACCTTTTGACTTCTGCTGACCCCACTGGATCACATCTGGAAGCCAGGGTTCCCTAAGACATATCTATGAGTGCAACCTGCACAATGACATACAAAAAAGTAGGCACTATATGTACACCACATATCTATTTTGCTCTGCATATACATGCTCAAATATGAAAGCGACTAGGTATCGTTATAAGACCCATGTCATAGTCATAAATGGGGTATGTATATAATCATGTGAAATCAGAGCTTGCAGCAGAAGCGGTCAGTAGAAGTAGTAACTGGATTGACATTATCCTCAACCAGAGCAGCTATTGAGGTCGGTATGGACAAAGCTGGAGACCATGCAGGGTCTTTGTGACAAAGAGAGTGATTGCTTAAAAGCTAGATGACCAGGTGCACATTGAGCTGGAGTACATGCTACCTACTGGAAAGTGGTACTCTGGCTTTGGAAATATTTCAGCTCTGCTGAAAACTACAGGCAGACCTTCTTTCCAATACAAGAATTATAGCTGCTTCGCGACTGGAAGTGCCTAATCATGTACTGTAGTGGACAGGAGAATGTGCATCCCAGAAGGACCTTCTGGGCAGTCTACCTGTGTATACAGGCATGGATCACTGATTGGTAAGAGCAGTGGCTCTTTATGAGTGCAGATCTGCATGTTTCTCAAGAAAATCATTAACAACTCCAAAAAGATTTTTTTTCAGGAGCTGATTTCTAGTTCAGGTCAGAGCGTGTTTGAATGCGAAAATTGACTATGCGCATTCACACAGTCTCCTTCTTGAACTAGAAAACAGTTTGTCTAAAACTATTTCTGATTTATAATCAAACATATCTTTATTACTATTATTAATAAATATATCAAAAACATTGGGGAGGCAATACAGTAGACTTCGAGTCAATCAAACAATCAATCAATCAGTATTTGTAAAGCACTGCTAATCACCCATGAGGGTATCCAGGCACTAGGTTGCTGGGCTCAGTCGAAAAGCCAAGTCTTGAGTCTCTTTCTGAATTCCACCAGGGAGGGTGATGTCTGGAGGTGGAGGGGAAGGCCATTCCAGGTCTTGGCGGCAAGGTGGCAGGAGGAACAGCCTCCATGTGTGGCTTTGGCGGAAGTACAGTGTCTGTGCAAGAGTGAGGGAGGTTGAGCGAAGGTCTCTGGATGGTTGGTGGAAGTTCAGGCAATGGTTGATGGTTGATGTATGCTCGTCCTAGGTCATGGAGGACTTTCTAGGCATGTGTCAAAGTCTTGAATTGGCATCTTTCCTGGACGGGGAGCCAGTGGAGGTTGCTAAAGTGTAGGGTGATATGGGTCCATTTGGGCAGGTTGAGGATGAGTCTGGCATCTGCATTCTGTATCATCTGGAGAATCCTCATGAGTTCAGTGGTAGTTCCTGTGTACAGTGAGTTGCCGTAGTCCAGCCGGCTGGTGACTAGGGCTTGAGTGATGATTTTCCTCATGCCGATGGGGAGCTACTTGGAGGCTCTTTGAAGCATGTGAAGAGTGTGGAAGCAGGTGGAGGAGACTGTGTTGATCTGTTGTTTGAGTATAAGTTAAGTATAAGTGAAATTGTTACTTGATTAAACTATTTTCCCCATCGGCGGAACCTCCTTTATGGGGTTATTTAGCTCAAAATGCATAAGAATATTGACAAAAATGTGTAATTAAAGTTCATATGGGTCCTCCTGAATAGGTTCTGTGGATGCCCATGGGTCCGTGGATCACAGGTTTAGAACCCCTGGTCTAGCTGTTAAGCTTCTAGCCATGGAAATCAATGTTTAGAATTTTAATGCCTAAATTACTTACCTGTCATAGCATTACTCTGAGTCCAATTCCCTCGCTTAAAGTCATAGTCCCACCCACCCTCCCTATGTACAACTGGCAAATTAGATTGGTTGGAGCTTGTTTACTGACAGGAGGAGTGGTGTGGGGGAGGGGTTTTTATTCCTCAGTATGGGGTGGAATTGGTGTCTCCAACCACCGCTTCGTGCCGATCTTTCTCTCCCTCTCTGCCAGAGTTGCGACCCTCAGGCCTCACTCGCAGGCAGAGTCCCGCGGTCACCCGGCTTACCTAGGGTTGGAGCGGCGGAAGGGCCTCAGTAGTAATGACTTCAAGCGAGGGAAGGACTAGATTTCTGCATTTAACCAAAAAGGTTGTGTTTGTGGAAAAGCTTTATTTCACTTTACATAGAATTTGAAATATGTGGAATGTAATCTATGCATATAACAGTATTTTATGCTATGTAATAACATAATATTACATGCTCAGCACTGCTAATATAAGGCTATCAATTGCTAAATCATGGGAAAGCGAAAGTACCTCCAGTTTGGAGAATGGTGGAGCGAAGGTCAGTATATGTGTAACATGGAATTTCTATCACCATAAGAATAAAAAAATGTAAAGTGTGTAAGAAAATAAGAAGATGGGAAAGATATTTGTGCAGTTTGAGTGATTTGGTGTAATAACACGCTATATCTTCTACATGCCAGCTACCACTTGAGTAATAATGTTAGATCACTCTCATATTTCAATTTTGAACTCTATAAAAACAGGAGTTCTGTCATTATAAAGCTTCATTGCTGCTGTTCTTATATATGATTGGACTGAAGCCTTAGGATTAAGCAAAGGAAACTGTAGGGTCGGGTTCATGTAATGTATGATGGCTTCTATATTAAAGTGATTTTATGTTACACTCACTTTTTTAGCACTTGTGATTTGAATGGTCTTGTAACACTTTGAAAGCCAAGGTGCTCTTTGTGGATCTTGGGCCTGTGTGGTAAGTAATTAACAAATTATGCTGCACTGAACCAATGACATTTCTCTGTCTCTTCCCAATAGCATTCTGGGATCATATTATGTAAACTGTATTGGTCATGGGAATTTTTGTACTTGTACCTAGCAACTTTACTGTGGCAATTGTGCTGACCACTAGTGAAAGGCATTTTGTATTTATCAATCAGTACAAATGGTAATTCAAGTCTCCTAAAACAATTGCCAGCACAAGTGCAGTGTATTTGATCTAGCTCCAGGTCTCATTTGCCAGAAAGCACATAAAATACTGGGGCATATTAGCAAGACCCACGTTAAAATTATCGCCGTTTTAGCGGCAGGAAACTGCCGCTAAAACGGCGATAATGGGCTTGCTAATATGCGTTATGGAATTCCAATAGAAGCCCAGGTTAGATGTCCTGCACATCTAACCTGGGCTTCTATTGGAATTCTATAACGCATATTAGCAAGCCCATTATCGCCGTTTTAGCGGCAGTTTCCTGCCGCTAAACGGCGATAATTTTAACGTGGGTCTTGCTAATATGCCCCACTGTTTTATGTTCAACACCTACGGTGATCTCTTGTCTGTTATTTCAGACGAGAGTCCGTTGAACGTAAATCGTCGTTTTATGCACAGGGTTGTCTGTAATTTTAAAGCTGCTGAACTGATCTGAGAGCAGCTTGATCACAGCCAGTGTAGGAAATGAGCAGAATCAAGCTGTTCTCAGTGAAATATGTTGAATGCAATCAGCAGCACCCCGACAATATCTGCTTTCCGTTCAGAGCAGCAACCTGCAGGAGTGAAGGGGCTTATTCTTGTGTTAAATTCCAGCTGGACCCAACAGCAACGCCTCACTTAAAGGGACATCAGCCCTTCTTTTTTTGGAGTCTCATCCTGGCTGCGAGCTATCTGAACCCCAATACCCACATGCCACTGCCTTTAAGGGAAATAAAGGCACTCAGCTTGTAGAGGGCCACCCGGCCGGTACCTTACAATGTAACAGCGCACCACCCCTTGTGACCGGGCTTGGTCCGAGGGTATAAATAAATGGGCCCCTGGTCGCACGTGACCTTCGGCCGAGAGTTAATATCGTGCCTGGTGTGTTTCACTGCAGCGCGCTAGCTAGGCCCTGCCACGTACCCTCACCAGCGCGCTACACAGCTTATTATCACTTCCCAAGTGCTTAGATATGTTATAATTTGGAGGCAGGTTTTTGACTTTGATCCACTCCTGTACATCAGAGAATATGCATGAACTGTAAGAATGCCAATAGTAGCTGGCTGCATGAATAATTAGATTAATAATGATTTAAACTAGAATGTATTACTTTTTTATTTAATTTCTTTTATAGTGCTACTTGTAGAGTGTTGCAGCTCATTACTTCATTCACACACATTATACAGAGACAACAAATGATACAAGTGTGTAAATCAATGTGCATGAAATGTTACATAAGACAATGAGGGTTTACAAAGTCTACGAGACCCATATTACGCATAATGATAGATATTACATGTTATGAGTACTTGATGTGGAGAAACACAAAGGCAGGATTTAAAACATGATGCAGTGGTCGGGGTTGTCTGCACTAATAGGACTTTATCACTACCCAAACGAACTCTTATTAGAAACCTTAGAATAAGGAAAGATTAGGGGAAAACAATACGGCTCTAATCCTATGCCTTACAATTTTCTTGCAGCTCTTTCATGCTATGTCATAGCTCACTGTGCTTTATTAGAAGGATTGTAACTCAGGAACTGCAAGCAACAAAAGGATCTTCTATGACAAAAGCAGTACCCCACTGAGTTATCCATATAAAATACAATTCTGTAATAGGCATGATACATGTTCTGCTGTGCAGCAGTTATATTAACCCTATATGCTACTTTATAAAGAGTCACAAACCGTGACAAGACAAAAGAGAGATCTCTCCAGCATGTGCATTAACCACCAGAGTTACCTTACCATTATTATCCCCTGAAAATTGCTGGGCACACCAAAGATCTTTCAGCTGTTGCCTTAACCGATAAGATTTTTAAAATGTAGCCTGTTTGAGACAGAATAAGTAAACCAGAACAGATTTACTGTCACATTTGTCATTGTTACCAGTTTCATTGTGAGTTTTTAATAAATGTATAAGAGGACTGTCAGACTCCGCTTTTCATGACTCTGTCTCTTGTGACCCCACCCCGCTTTCTGCTACCACACCTTCCTTGTTCCCCAATTTATGGGATCCCAGAGTACATTTTTTCCATTTCCAGCACTGCAGCCAGTCACGTGTCTGTATAAACCATCCAATTGTGGCCTCACTGTGTGAGTCGAGCTATGATTGGCTTGTAAGTTAACCAGTCAATCCCACCACTCTCCACACAACCTCATTTGATGGCATGTTTATGGTTCTTTCGAGGCATCTGAGTCCTCTTTTAGCCTCTCTTTTTTTTTGGTCGATGGACTGATGAGCACTGGACCAAGCCTGGCACGTTATCAGACCAGCCCCTGCCTGCTTTCCATAAGCACAACAAATAGGATACCATCACTGTTGCTTCAGGAGGGCCCTCAGCATGCAATGCCAGCACCTAACCCTTACCCTGTTGTGCTGGAACTAGATCTTCTCCACTGGGTGCCGTCACTGGGCCTTCCACATAGAGGGTTAAAACAGTGCCCTTACACTGCAGTGCCAGTCCAGTGCCCTCTACATGCAGTGACAGCACTGAACCTTTGCTGTCCAGTACCAGCTATGGCCCTCACAATCCAGTGGTTCAGCTCTCTCAATACCCATCTAGGTCCTTAGGGACCTACATTGTGTTCATACCAGAAGTCCCTCACCTCACAGTGCCCACACAGTGGAGTTCCAGCAACTAGTGGCAGCACTGGACCCTAACCTTGCAGTGACAGTTTTGGGCCTCACTCCACTCCCAGGCGTGGTTCTCACACTGCACAGGCTTGTTATTCTCTTTCCATACTACAGAAGGCCACTAGGCACCTACATTCAATTTAGGTTGTGATTGGTCAAAATGGTCCAGAAAACAAGTTGGGAGCTTTGGCCAAAGGATGAGGTTCTTGGCTTTGGTGAGTGGTTTTGAACATTGTTGCAAGGTGGTCATCTCAGCTTCACTGTGAGTGGCTCTGCAATGTGTTGCAAGTCATTGTTGTGAAATGGCTGGTTGACCCCAAGGTCATTGTCCTTTTTGTATGGTGGTTAGCTTTGCTGTGAGGTTGTCAGCATTGCAGGGAGGGTGTGGAATTGCTTGGTTACAAAGGAGTGGCTGAACTGTGGTGGTCGACTTTGCTTTAACATGAATGGCTTTGTTGGACAGTACGATACAAAAAGGGGATGATGGACGGAACGTTTGAGCCAATCAAACACTCACCCCCAGTCAACTGATCTGGGTTTAATCCATCATCATTCTTTAGCTCACTCCACCACCCCAGTTCAGTCTGACCCTGTGCCTCATGGGAACAGTCCAGCCCGAACTGCCAAGCCATGTCTTCCCTGGACCGGAAACAAGCATCCTAGGACCGGTTTCTGGCATTCCAGCCGTCATCAGCCAGGCTTGCTTGAATCCAGTGGCAAAGTGAGCAAGGGACCCACGTCTGGGCATACCCCCGCCAACTTAGGGCGAACAAAGCGATACAAAAAGGGGATGATGGACGGAATGTTTGAGCCAATCAAACACTCTCCCCCAGTCAACTGATCTGGGTTTAATCCATCATCATTCTTTAGCTCACTCCACCACCCCAGTTCAGACATGGCCATATGCAAATCAGTCTGACCCTGTGCCTCATGGGAACAGTCCAGCCCGAACTGTCCATCATCCCCTTTTGTATCGCTTTGTTGGACAGTAGGCAGCTTTGCAATGAGGTTGTTGCTGTATTTGAAGATGTTAGTTTTGATCACATTCCATAATAAAGGCTCTTGACCTGCAAAGTGTTGGCCTCCTGCTGAGGCTTCATGAAATCTGGAGAAGGCTTTTGTCAGAGAAGTATAAGGTGCATCCAGCACTGTGGTGCTATAATTTTTTGTCGGGGAATTTTTTGAGGTGGCACATGAATTAACATGGAGCTTGATAAGAGAGTTTAATGTAAGTTGGATGGCATCCTAGTGCTGTTTCCCCACCAGCACTGTAACAGTGTTCTGGATCACCTAGTGGTGTGAGGTAGGCCGTCTAGTCAGTTTAGAGTAGAGTGAATTAACTTAGTTGGGAGTTGAAGGGGGGGCTACTACTCTGACTTGGCTTTGGGTGACGAGATGTCAAAGATGGCAGAAGCAGTGGTTAACCACTGGGGACACCTGAGTGCCAATGGTGATGTTAGAATTAGAAATAGCTTCCAAGGGGGCGTGGCCATCAGCCTAACATGGGGGACGCATATCTGCGGGACTCCTGGACCCGGGCCCCATAATCCACTCATTTTACCCATCTGGCTGCTGCATCAAGCCCTGAGTTTCCAACAGAGGTGACTGTTCTGTCAGCGGCTTTGCCCCGAAGAGCCACTGAGATCAGGCGGACGGCTCCATGAACCGAGCTGCTTGAGGCCACGCCGCGCTGCAAAGATGGCGATAGATGATGGTCGGTCCTGAGCGGGACTTTGGAGGGGATCCCAGAAACGATTGTGACCAGGGCCTCCTGTGAGTGCGGAGGGCTAGAGAGCCCTGGAGTGAATACAGTGTGGGAGGCCTGCCCACTTGGCTGTGGCGAGCCACGGGATAGCTGGCTGATTGGCAGCCGAAGGAGGCGCTCAGCCCTGTGGTTGGCATCTAAGATGATTCTGGAGGAGAGCGGGGTCCCTACACGAGTGGCACGCAGACTCCTTTTTTTGCAGCTGCTGGAGTGGGAGTCGAATAAATTTGGTGTGCTCCTGGGACTGGTGAGGCCTGGTGTGCTGTGGGCCTACTTGAGGGGAGAGCAGCCAGGAGTGGCCACGGCGGGCTGTATTACCTGCACGGAGTGCCCCCGTGAGCCCCGAGTCTTTGGGGGGAGGTGTCTGTGTCACTGAGGCATAACTCCTTTGGTCCTTGTGAGGCGCTGGATATCTGGGTCCTAGTACCTGGCACTGGCCGGGTCCATGTGTCAGGCCTGAAGACTGCAGTGTGAGTCACATTTGAGGGCTCTGGGGCGCGCTTTCGGCACCACCGCACAATTGTCTTTCCTGGCATTGCCACAGAGGCCTACACTTGGGGAGAGAGTGGGGGGGCACTGATTACTGCAGCTTGAGTGAGGGGAGTACTATCATGACAACACTACTGCTTAATAGTTGCTGGATGGAGCAGCCTGACGAGTGGTGAGGTGCTCATGGACTGACTCCCTACTAGACTCGGTGGGACTCCGGACTCCTTGTGGCACAATAGAAGCCCTCTTGCCTCCCTCCCAATCCCTGAGGAGTGATTATCTCTCCCCGCTGCTAAGGGGATGTGAGTTACTGCGGGTGCTCTCTTGGACCAATGGAATCTACCCCCTCTGAATCAGTGCTGAGGGGATGGTGACACATGAAACTGCAGCTTGACTCTTCCTGTCCCCCCTGGCCATAAGTGCCCATCTCAGTTTATGATACCCACGGGATGCACCAGGGCCAAAAGTGATAGACAAGTGCCCCACTTGCACTCCTTCTCCACACCATCAGAATGCTCTCTGGCCAAGACACCAAGTGAAGGATTGCCCTCGTCCATGGCAAGAGCCTGATGGGTGGCACAATCAGTGCTGCAGCCCACTAGCAGCATTTGATTTACAGGCCCTGGGCACACACAGTGCACTGTACTAGGGACTGACTAGTAAATCAAATATGCCAATTATGGAATCACCAATCCATAACAACAATTTACGCAGAGAGCAAATGCACTTTAGCACTGATCCTCAGTGGTAAAGTTCCAGAGTCATAAAACCAACCAAAACAGGGTCAAAAACAGGAGGTCAAAAAGCAAAAAGTCTAGGGATAAACCCGCTGAACAAGCCACGTCTAACAAGCATTGATTTGCAGTCCAAGTAGATATCATCCTTTATGAGTTTCAAGAATCTAATGCTGTCATTGAACAATGGTTTGGGGCTATCACCACAGACATTAGCCTGTTGAAGGATGACTACTGTAAGCTAAGAGACAGGGTCAAAACAAATGAGCTGGCACTCTTTGCACTGTCCCTGGGCCACAAAGAACACACTGCACATATTGCTCAGCTTAGGTGACAGGTGGATCTCCTCCAAGAACGGGTGGAGGATGCGGAAGGGAGAGCCCAATGGAACAAGGAAGAGGAGTTGGCCTAACGGCTAGGGCGTTCGACCTCGGACCTGGGGAACTGGGTTCGAGTCTCGGTAATGACGCTGAACATCCTGTGATTCTGGGCCAATCACTTAATCTCCCCGTGCCTAACAAAAATGAATGTGTGTCCTCATGTAACGTAACTGGTGCTATGTAAAGCGCTCTGATACCCGGTTGTGGGTCAAGTTCGCGCTATATAAAACTCTGCAAAAAAAAAAAAAAACAATGTGAGGATAATTGGCCTCCCATCACTTAGTATGTGCAGGATTGGCTCCGGAAGGTGGTAGCGCCAACTAGACTATCAAACCTATTTGCGGTTGAATGGGCTCACAGGGTCCCCACTAGAAAACCCATCTTTGGAGCACCTCCAAGAACTATAGTGGCCAGGATCCTCAATTTCAATGTTTGGGATGTGTTATTACAAGCAGCCAGGGAAAAAACGTCCATCCTTGTAGACAATGTGAGGGTCTCCCTTTTCCAGGATTATGCTGTTGCTGTGCAACGTAAACGGGTATCCTTTCAAAACGTTTAAAGGCATTTACGTGCAGCAGGCCTGACATGCTCTACTCTTTCAGGCAAAACTTTAAGAGATGCACAACTAAGCCATCCATTTCTTTGACACCCCGGAAACAGCTTGGGAGTGGCAAGAGCAACACTTTCCTGATTCCCAGAGGCAAGACAATGCTGGGCCAGCACCCCCAAAGCGAGAAGTGTTTCATGACAACGGCTACACGCAATGGCCAACTGGGACAGCAGCTGGGGCACGACTTCCCAACAACAGGCCTTGGAGGGACAACTGGCTGTGATACGGTCGGCAACCACACTACGGACATCTAAGCCGCCCGTCAGCTCCAGTACATCACAGGGCACTGCCTCAGACTCTGATACCAATGAAAGTATAGCGCTGATCCTGATGGTTACTCCGCAGACTGCAAATGACCTGTTGGGGTAACGAACGTGAGTCTTTTGTGAGCTTATGTACTAGGTTGGTAGGGTGAACTACAATTTCTATGTACTTACTTCCATAGATAAGGGCTTATGTATTTCACCACATATGCACACAAGTAAAGTGTATCCCCATACCGAATTTTATACTGGATCTATGATAGTAGAGAGTTATCCAGCTACTGTATGTCTCCAGCAACTTGCTTTAGCCACATCCCGTTACTTGGTTTTTGTCCAACGTGTTTTGGGGTCCTGGGGTCCCACAGTGGTTACAATGTCCACACTGCATAGCTGTGACACCCCTTGTGGGTTTGAGAACTCACAATCTGATAGCGAAAGCATCTGGTTTACAATATCTGTATGGTTATTGACTGCTTTAAGGTTTGGTCAAACGAAAACAATCACTGGCCCGAGTATTGGAGAAATGTTTTAAATTGTTTGATGATATCACCTGTAATAATGCTGGGGGATTATGTACAATGTGACCAAGACCGAGCCGAGTATACAATTGCAATGGACCTGGAATGTCGTCTGTAGTGAATGCTTATAATAACTCTGAATGTGCGGGGTATGGGAACTGTACACAAGACACATAGAATACTATCCCGATTGCATAGGAGCTGTGCTCAAATCACTTTCAGACAGGAAATGCCCCTGGTGGCACCTGAGGCTCAGAAACTATGCAAACGTTGGAGTGGGAAATTGTTTCACATGTCCTACTCTGCCTGCTCGAGGGGTGTTAGACTCCAGGATAGACTCACAGGGCTGTTAGATATTACTGAGGGGCACACTAGATGGAGAACCGATAGTGTTGGGGTATATTTATGCACCCAATACGGATCAGGGTGCCTTTTATAACCGTTTGTCGTCGGTCTTGTCAGACTGGGCCACATATCCATAGATACTAGATGGGGATTTCAATGCAGTACTGGATGTAACATTGGATAGATCCCACCTGCCGCTGCCAGGAGTCACGCCGGTTCATCAGGCTTGTATGCTGCAACAGTGGGTAGATGGCTGGGGGCTGTTGGGCATGTGGTGTGGCCGCAACATGGGTATGAGGGAGTATTCATTTTATTTACTCCCACACACACTTCACTCACAGCTTGACAGATTCTTTTATCCAGCGCATTTCCAGGCTAGCATCACACATGCCACGTACTTGGGTAAACCCATATCAGATCACAGCCTTCTGGAGATCATGTTATCATGGGGACATGTGCCCGCCCTGATACCCACATGGAGGCTCCAGCCGCACCTTTTAGAGGACGTGGTGTTTAGGGAAACCCTGGCTACTGCCATTGGCACCTACTTCACTGAAAATTCTTGGACTGCTTCCTCACCAATGGTGGAGTGAGAGGTATTCAAGGTGGCGGTCCGTGGCACTACAATTAATATGAGAGTGGGGGCTAGGAAGGTAGTTCTTCAAGAATTCAAGAGTCTGGAGGATTCCCTGGGTCCCCTTGAGAGGGGAGCAGCCCAAAAACGCTAAAACTACCCCCAATTACAAGAAGCCAGAATTGCATATGCGGAATTACTAGAGCGTCTCCGAGTATTAGACCATACGACGTATACACAGAAGTTGCATACTGATGCCAATAAGTCAGGAACGCTACTAGCCTGTTTAATTCATCTGGATCCCTCTACCATGCGGATCCTGGTGATTAACACCCCTGACGTGGGTACTGTAGTGACTCAACTAGGGAATATTAAGGCAATTCAGCAACTTTTTCTCTGAATTATACACAGCCCAACCTTCTCCCAACCCAACAGAACAAGCAACATTCCTTTAACAGGCACGACTACTGAGGGTGCTGGTGACTGACCAGGAGGCTCTTGCTGCTCCTATTACGACAAATGAAATTCGTGGTGCCCTAAAAGATCTGGCCCATAATAAAACACCAGGGTGTGATGGACTCCCGGTAAAGTTCTATCCCACATAGGCCACTTGAATGGTCCCACATTTAGAAAAACTCTGTAACACTTCCCTTGATATGGGCCTGCTACCCTCTTCCACTAGAGAAGCACTTGTGACAACTTTGTTGACCCCGGCAAGCCCCCAATGGAGCTATCCTCGTATCGACCATTGTCGATGCTAAATGCAGAATATAAAATACTCAGCTAGATCCGGGCATGACGGTTGTTTCCGCTGCTCCCACAACTGATCCATACGGACCAGTGTGGGTTCGCTCCACGCCTTAACACCTCTCTTAATATACGGCAACTCTTTAAGATAATGGATGCAGTCCGAGAACACTACCCATATGCCGGATGCCTCTCACTGGATGTCCGGCAAGTTTTTGATTCCCTGGGTTGGGATTACATGCTAGCGGCCTTGACATGATTCGGGATACCTCCACCCTACATTCAATGAATGAAGTTGCTTTATACTGCACCCATGGCTAGAGCGAGAACGGGTCCATATATATTGAATGCGTACCCGGTGTGGCGAGGTACATAACAGAATTGCCCCCTCTCCCCGCTACTTTTCATATTGGCAATCGAACCCATAGCACAAAGGATTTACCAAGAGTCGGGACACTGGGGGATTCCTATAGGCAATACTGTGCATACTGTATCGCTCTATGCCGACAATATAATTTTGTATTTCAAAGATATTCGGGAGGGGCAAGTAGAGGTGGCTCAGTTGCTGTCAACATTTGGAAATCTACTTGGACTGCAAATCAATGCTTGTTAGACGTGGCTTGTTCAGCGGGTTTATCCCTAGACTTTTTGCTTTTTGACCTCCTGTTTTTGACCCTGTTTTGGTTGGTTTTATGACTCTGGAACTTTACCACTGAGGATCAGTGCTAAAGTGCATTTGCTCTCTGCGTAAATTGTTGTTATGGATTGGTGATTCCATAATTGGCATATTTGATTTACTAGTCAGTCCCTAGTACAGTGCACTGTGTGTGCCCAGGGCCTGTAAATCAAATGCTGCTAGTGGGCTGCAGCACTGATTGTGCCACCCACAGAAGCAGCCTGTAAATGTAACTCAGGCCTGCCATTGCAGAGCCTGTGGGCAGCCTGGTACTGCCATGTCGACTTGGCAAGGGCACCCACTTGCCAGGCCCTAACCTTCCCTTTTCTTACATGTTAGTAACCCCTAAGGTAGGCCCAAGGTATCCCTGTGGGCAGGGTGCAGTGTATGTGAAAGGTAGGACATGCCCTGGTGTGTGTGGCATGTCCTGATAGTGAAATACTGCCAATTTCGTTTTTCACTATTGTAAGGCTATCTGTTTCCATACGATAGAATGGGGAGTTTGCTTATAAAATCTTATAAGCATAACTACCCCTGGGAACAAGGTAGGAAAATAAAGTTTAGTATGCCTGAACTCAGAATGTTAAAATGCATCTTTTAGTGAGGGTGATTTTTACATTCTGTGTTCAAAATACCACTTTTAGAAGTAGGTATTTTCTTGCTTAGCTATCCAGTGTGCCTCTGCTAGGATGTGTATTGACTGTCTGGCTTTGGAGTGACAGGGGCTGGGGATGTGCAGTGGCTCCAGAGAGTCTGGATGAGTCAGCGCTAGGCTGTATAGGCCTGGACTGCATTTGGAGTGGTGGGAGGAGTAGCACCTGCACCTGAATAGGGCTGAACCTGCCTTCCACAATGAGGGCTCCGCCCCCCTGTGGTGTGTCTGGAGCCAGGGCCCACACTGACAATGGAGGTTGTTGTGCACTTGCAAAGTGCCCCCCAGAACTGGCTTGGAATGTGCTCAGAGACCTGGGCCAGGAGAGAACAAAGAGATTTACTGTATAAAAAGAGGGGTCCAGACCCCAGACTTTTAGATCACTGCTGAACCAAGGAACCTGCCAGGAAGAAGGACTGGGAAAGCTGGAGGAGGAGTACTGCCCCTGTGCTGTGTGCTGTTGGGGTTGGCCTGCAGTGGTTGCTTCTGTCTTGGGCAGGGAAAGGACTGGACTGTGCTTTCATCATCCTGCTGTTAGAGTTTTCTCCAAGGGCTTAAAGTAGGGATAGAAAAGACTTCGAAGACTACTTCTGCAAATCAAGAGGAACTTCTGCCAAGGAGAAGAGCTGGAGAAACTGGAGGAGGAGTACTGCCCCTTTGCTTTGTGCTGTCTGGGGTTGGCCTGCAGTGGCTGTTTCTGCCAAGGAGAGGAACTGTGTGTATATCCTGCTTGCAAAGTGTCTCCAAGGGCTTGAAGTGGAGCTTGCCCCCTGTTCAAGAGGTCTTGGGAACTGCAAAGACCTCACCATCCTTCTGGGCACCGTCTCTGGAACCACTGGTTTCAGTCGCCACAGAAGAAAAGGGCAACCGACTCTGTCACCGAGTCTGTCGCAGGATTCCGTGTCCTGAAGGCACAGCAGAGAGCACCGCCTCGCCTCGCTTCGCAACGCAACCCTGGTCTCACCAACTCTGTCAATGAGCCACAGCTTGCACTGCGTCCTGTGGGCACCGCACTCCGCACCGCTTCGCTACATGCTGCACAGACGTCACCGACTCCGTCGCTACCCGACTCACACATCAACCGGCTCTGTTGCCGCACTGCCACCTGCCAGCACCGCATCGAGCACCATCTCACCCTGCAACGCAAGCCTTGGTCTCACCGACTCCGTCAACCAGCCGCTGCCTACACCTAGCCATGAGGACACCGCACGCTGCAACTCTTCCATCTCACATCACAACCGTGATGGTTGCCCCGACCGACTCGCATCGGTGTGTTGGCCTCAACAAGAAAGGTACTGTCTCCGAGTCTGTTGACGATTTAGCTGACCCGTAACGAGGCGGTTGGCTGGAATTGTTAGACTCTGTCGTGTTCAGTATCGCTGTAGCCCCGAACGGAGCTACCGAGTCGGAGGAACTGTGTTTTCACGTTATTCCTGCAATTTAAAGGTTATTTTTCACAGTAACTATTTTTACAGTATTGTATGTTAAATTTTGTCATTTTTGTTCTTGTGCGGTTTAGATAAAGTTTTACTTATTTTTCTAAACTGGTTTGGTGTTTATTTGTAGTGTTTTCACTGTGTTACTGTATGCATGCACAAATGCTTTACACACTGCCTCTGAGATAAGCCTGTCTGTTCGTGCCAAGCTACCAAGGGGGTGAGCAGGGGTTATATTAGAAGTGTATCCCCTTTGCCCTGACTAGAAGCAAGGGTCCCTATTTGGACAAAGGTACCTACCTCTGCCAACTAGAGACCCCCATTTCTAACAATGCTGATACATCTCGTGCTTACTCCTTTGCCGGCACTAATGTGGAGCCCAGGCTCCAGTTCGGGGATTCACAGATACAAGTGACCAAGTACCTTTCGGTATCTTGGAGTACAAATCTATTGGGAAGGTCCTTACCTATTAGAATGAAACCAAATTTGTTCGGTCACAGCACTCAAATCTCAGGTGAGCATTTGGGTTACATTGCCTCTGTCAGTGGCTGGACGGCTGGCCCTGGCAAAGATGGTGATGTTACCACACTTACCATTTCGTGAATTTACCCATCATAATACCGGCATGGGTGTTTAAATACTATACTAATTGACCTCAGTTGGGGACAGGGGCACCGCAGAGCCAGCCTAGTAAAATTACAATTACCAGTGGGCGAGGGTGGAATGGGGGCCCCAGATTTCAAGGCCTATTGTATAGCTGTACAACTACAATGGTTATCATACTGGTTGGCTGGTCATAATCAGTTGGAGTTACATTACACAGTGGCTCAACTTAGCCAAGGCCAGCTACACAGACTACTATGTCCCCAAGCCCCACTGTCGCACACAAACACATTAATATTACACATAGGCCTAGCATACTGGAAGATGGTGATGAAATACACAGCCTTACAGGCACCCTATGCACTTAATATACCCTTATGTGGTCTGCCTGCAGCTTCTGGCACATTGACACCGCATAGACCGGGCCCCTGGGAACAGGCGGTGTAACCACAGTGGGGAAGCTATTTGCGGATGACACACTGATGTCCCTCACTGATTCTGTACACACTTGTGGTCTCTCAGAAGCCTTGTTCTTAATGCATGCCAGTATTCTCTGATATGTAGGTAAAGATTGGGCAGTAGATGGGCAAGAACCAGTGACTCACAAGCTCCTTAGGGCCCTTCATACTATGGAACACGGTCGACACCTAATAGGCTAGTTGTACAGGGGACTCTAGGAACATCTTATGGCACCACTCACTTTCCTAAAAACCAGGTGGGAGGTGGACTTAACTCAGGAACTCTCAGATAAGGAGTGGGCCTATATGTTGGAATATCCCCCCAAAAATATCTTGTGAATCGAGATTTTAATTTATTCAATTTTCCATACTACATAGAACATATTTGACACCACAGATGATTATACTAATGTACCCCACAGCGTCCTCGGTGTGTCCCCCTGCCGTGCATAGGGAGCGGACCAGCTACATATGATGTGGACTTGCCCTCAGATATCATAACTACTGGGTGGTAATTGAGGAGGCATTGGCAGAGCTGACAGAACTGCACCACTGTTTTAACTCTGAACAGTGCATGCTAGGATTGCCCTCGAAACCCAAAGGTTCTAAGACAGGGACTAGGTTCACAAACATGGTGCTGCGATTAGTGAAATGCTTAGTAACTAAGCGCTGGATATCCCCAATGGCTCCCATTGTGGATGACTGGCGGTAAGAGGTTTTGCATTGGGGACTTGCTGAAAGTGAAGCCCTTCGGCGGCAGGAATACAGGGGCTTGCGTAAGACACCAATTTCAATGGATTGGGATATACTACTGGACGGCTTCAAAGTACAGGAGCCGGAGCCTTGAGGAGCTAAGATACCGAGGCCAGCATGGGCAAATCTAATCAAGCCAATTTGTACCCTTAAGTCACTGCGTACTTCTGATGTTCACATAGCAGCGGCTCCCCATAGTCCGTACTCAGGCTCCATTAATTTTTCACTTGTACTTCACCCTGACAACATTTAGATCACTTACTATGTAACACATCATGGGTAATTTGAGATCCAGGTGGGGTGGGGGCACTTAAAACCTATGTTTGATTATTGCATGAGAAAGGGGGCGTTGTCCAATCACAAGTCTACTATTGTTGAAGTATCCAAATGATTTGATCCGACTATTGTTACATACGCTCATGGAAAATATTTCTCTTCTGTAATATTTTTTGAAAATGCAATAAAGTTTGTGTTAAAAAAAGAAATGGCTTCAAATGAGTTCTAATGAGATTTATTGCAAGGGGCACATCTAGAGACAGCAAGTTGGGTCTTAAAACTCGACAAAATGGCCGACTGTTGAGGAGCTCGAAAAGGGAGCTCCGCAAGCTTGGGATCGAAACTTAAAGATATCCCTGTTAGCCCCAGTGGCACCGGATCCTTTACAAAGAGGGAGATAAAAGAACCTTTCCTCTATCGACATCTACATTGAAGACTAGACTCGTCTTCCTTACCGTGTGCAGCGCAGATCGTTGGTTCACGTGGATCGAGATTGCGAGCCTGACTGACCAGGACCCCCATCTCGCATGCCGTGCTGGTTGAGGATAACGTCCCCATCGGACCTCTTGGACCCACTGCGGCATGAATCCTAGCACCGGAAGTATCAGCAGGTTTGTCCCGAGCTTGGGTCATCGATCCGGACGAGCCGCGACCCCCGTTTCGCGGACCGGGTTGGAGGGGGAAGCAGAAGCAGTTCCATCTGGCCTCCCAGACACTCTTCGGGCCGGACCCCTGAGTTCGAGAAGCGTCTTATATGGGTTTCCCAATTGCCGATTCTCCCTGCCGTGGCCTTGTTCCCTGAGGGCGGGACTCTGCCTCCGCTGCGGAGAGCCCAGATCACCTGGAGATCCTCTGATTGTCACGCGGGAGGCGGCGGTAGTTGGGAATCACGCCCCTTGCAAGGAGCGCCCTGTGACGGCGTGCATCACGGAAGCTTTTGCCGACCGACACTCACACTGAGGAGGCTCACGGGAGTTATGACTCCTCCTACCCCTAATACTGAGTACATAACTTGGATGTGAAAGCTTTTGCTTTGACAACAAAGAGATATCTGGTCCAAAACCGAGTGAGTTTTGCACATATGCTTTTATTCACTGTATTCTGAGAGATCCCTGTTTCACGAGTGTCTCGCACAAGCCATACAACGCCGTTTGCCTGTTGTCACTACTATTTATTTTAATATTCTCAACCATTGCGATTGCACATAAGAGGGTACCCATTTTAGGACATTGGGACTTCCTTTTACTATGGAGGCGAGAATAAACCATCCTCCACTCATCTAAACAAAATGGCAGTATAATTTTACATCCAGGGAGAAAAGTCGACTCAGAGAAGTATCCTGGTAAGACAGAGACATCCAGAATACTCACCAATGAGACTAGATAGAATGGGCCAATCAACACAATCTGAAACTGAAATAGGACTCCACCCCATGTTGTCCCACTAATGGAAAGTGTGATAGGACTTGCTCATAGGATCTATCATCCACAGTAAATGGTGCGGCCATCTTAGACTGATTCACTTTCTATGGGTTGGTCCCTGGAGGTTCCATACCCCCCCCCCCCCGGCTCCTCACTCTACAATCTACTCAGGGCTCACAAATGCTGACCTAGAAGAACCTCTGACTAAAAGCTAGTACTTCTAACTATTTATAACGTTTACTGCCATCCTTATATTGACTTGA
The DNA here is from genome assembly GCA_963921515.1 of Calotriton arnoldi. Taxonomy (NCBI): domain Eukaryota; kingdom Metazoa; phylum Chordata; class Amphibia; order Caudata; family Salamandridae; genus Calotriton; species Calotriton arnoldi. The sequence goes on along the minus strand of CAWUFW010009263.1, from coordinate 677,243 downwards.
AAATAAACAAAGGACTCTCTTATCACTGAACTCTGATAAACTGAGGTTGGTCTGCCTGTATTTTTGCTGGACTAAGGACTGCCACTACTAGATCTAGGACTGAGCCTTACTGGGGAAGGGAAAAAAATGTTTTTGCTATTGTAAGCGAGCTACTCACCCGTGAGGGTCTCAAGGCGCTGAGGAGGGGGGGGGGGGTCCTCAGATCTGTTTAGCTGAAGAGCCAGGTCTTGAGGGTCTTCCTGAAGGTGTTCAGGGAGGAGGCGCGTCTGATGTCTGCCGGTAGCTCGTTCCAGGTCTTGGCTGCAATGTGAAAGAAGGATCTTCCGCCTGCTCTGGCTCTGTGGATGCGCGGGGTTTCGGCCAGTGTGAGGTTGGAAGATCGGAGGTTTCTTTGGGTACGTGGAAGTTGATTCTGTCGTTGAGGTATTTGGGTCCGTTGTTGTGTAGGCATTTGTAGGCATGAGTGAGGATTTTGAAAGTGACTCTTTTCTCCACGGGGAGCCAGAGGAGACTTCGTAGGTGTTGGCTGATGTGTTCGTGTCGGGGGATGCCGAGGACGAGTCTGGCGGCGGTGTTCTGTATTGTTTGGAGTTTGCGGAGTAGGGACTTGTTGATGCCGGCGTAGAGTGTGTTTCCATAGTCCAGTCTGCTGGTGATGAGTGCGTGGGTGACTGTCTTCCTTGAATCAGGGGGGATCCACTTGAAGGTCTTGCGGAGGATGTGGATGGTGTTGAAGCAGCTGGAGGTGACGGCGTTGACCTGTCGGTTCATGGTGAGTGATGAGTCGAGTACGATGCCGAGGTTCTTGGCATGGTCTGAGGGGGTAGGTGGGCTTCCAAGGGCGGTCGGCCACCAGGTGCTGTCCCATGCAGAAGGGGTGGTACCGAGGACGAGGACTTCTGTCTTCTCGGCATTGAGCTTCAGGCAGCTGTTGGTCATCCAGACTGCGACGTCTTGCATTCCTTTCTGGAAGTTGAGTTTAGCAGTGTTGGGGTCTTTGGTGAGGGAGAGGATGAGCTGGGTGTTGTCGGCATAGGATATGATGTTGAGGCCGTGTTGTCGGACGATGGCTGCGAGGAGGGCCATGTAGATGTTGAAGAGGGTGGGGCTCAGTGATGAACCCTGTGGGACTCCGCAGGTGATTTTCGTGGGGTCGGAGAGGAAGGGTGGGAGTCTGATCCTTTGGCTTCTTCCGGTGAAGAATGATCGGATCCAGTCCAGGGCTGTTCCTTGTATGCCTGCGTCGTGTAGTCTGGCGACTAGTGTGCGGTGGGAGACGGTGTTGAAGGCCGCTTATGTTGATGTTTTTCTTAATTCGTAGTCATAACTACTCATGTCTGCCCCACTTTTAATTTTTGTATTCATATTTTGATGTAATTGTTTTCTTTTATATGCATTGCCTTGAGTACTACACCTGTTTCCTGTACTTGTGTCTCCCTGTACACTCCCCCTCCTTAATCTCTGTCCTTCAAATTATGTTGTCCAGGTTCGCAATATTGATGTTCTCTTCTTTTAGATATTTTAAATGGTTTATTGTTCTGACAATTCACCTCTCTTATCTCCCAGCTTTTAACTCTCCTCTCTCTCAAATTATTTACTCATCAAAATTCACTTCCCTTATCCTGTTTCTATATATCCTTCCCCTTCTTTCTGTGCCCCCGATCCCATCGTGCGTCTGACCATGTCCCCCCCCAATTCGCCCCTCACTCCCCCTGATCCTGCTCTCTCCAGACATGGCCCCAACTCATGGAACATCTTATACCCGTCTAATCTTTCCAAAAACGCCAAGAAAAACTTCAAACATAAATTATTGATACGCCACCCTTAAACTTTAATAGTTGATACCTATCACAGCCTGTCCTCTCCTATGAAAACAAACTTTATTTTCTACTCCAAACGCCCGGCTAAATGGAAAAACACTTTCCTTCTCCACCTTACAATCACTAAATCAAACAAAATTCCGTACGGATTCAAAATGTCAACAATACCATCCCCAGCCTTTCTCAGTGAAATTGACATTTTCATATTCAAAACTGGTAACATTCTTATTCAAGCATCTGAATACCACCTCAACATTTTCGATAATCATTTCAGTTCCTTGTCCTATCAACTCACCCAACTAGTTCTTAACCCTTCATTAACCCAATTGCCTGACGCCCATAGATCGTCTCTCACCACCCCGGTACAGGCCCTCCCTCCCCTACCCATCGCAACCTCTCTCACCTTCTCTGACGAGGCCCTAATCCTCTGCGTTGGACCTCCCCCCATCTCCCCTAAGAACTCTGGATCTCTCTCCCACTCATACTATCGATTGCTACCCTCCTGCCCCTTCCATCCTCCGGGACCCTGTCGGTACTCTCCTCTGTGTCACATCCTTTTTCTCCCCCTCCTACTCCTACCATCGATCCTTCCCCTCCTGCCCCTACCACCTTCCCTGACTCTCCCCTTAACTCTCTACCTATTGTCTTTCCCCTCCTGAGGACGTCCTCCGCACTCTCCGCTATGTCTTATACCTTGACCTCTCCTCTTTCCTTCGACCGACTCCCCCCTGACCTTTCCATATTCCCTGAATCTCCCACAAACCACGCCCATACTCACATACCTCTCCCTGGAACTCCGCTCGTTGGATTGCCTTCCCCTGTCAACACTAACCCTACCTCATCCCCTTCTCCCTTTTCAGCTGGTTTCCCCCCCAATCTTATAGCACAGACACTTATCAACATAGAATCCAAACTCTCAGCTATGACTATTGAACTAACACGACTTAGAGGGGATATCAACCCCCTCAATGCCAGGACCTTCTCCAATCACACTGATACCTTTTGCTCTTGCTCCCATAACTTTTCCCAACACACCCGATGGTTGACTACACCCCTTTGCAGTCGAACACATAGACCACTCCGCACTGTTAGCTACCTCTCCATTCCTGACCTAATTAACCTATGTAACTCCTACGTACCTAAGCCTCTGATAACTAATCCCCCCCTCCCTTTCTCCAACATCCCAGTTATTTTGGGCATTAACAGAGTCCCTTTCTCACCCATCTCACTTAGACCTCCAATACAACTTTCCACCATCCACTCTTTTAAGCCTGTCAAAGATAACCCAAATCCCCTTTCTTGCATGCTTGTTAACTGCAGATCGACAGTCCGACATACGACTGAAATATCAGAAACTATCCTCAGCGAGGCTATTGACATCGCCTTCCTCACCGAAACCTGGCTCAGTGACCACTCGACAGCTATTCTTGACTTACTCACCCCCCCTGCTACACCATCATTAGGCAAGACAGACCCGACAGAAAAGGGGGTGGACTAGCTATAATCCATAAAAATGAACTTCAACTCTCCCTTTTAAAGAACACGGATCATTTAACATTTGAATACCTTGGCATTGAACTCATGGCTCCTCTTAGACTACATAACATCTACCACCCACCAGGTGAACCTCTCCTCTTTGCCGATGAACTATCCGATCTTATCACTCACTCCTCCCTTTCAGACTCGAAAAATCTCTTTTTAGGAGACTTTAACATCCACTGGAATAATTTAGTTGATCCCACTGTCATTCGCCTCATCAACCTTCTAGAGATTAATGACCTCAAGCAACTATGCCACAATCCAACCCATATCAAAGGGGCCACACTTGACGCGATCATCTCCAACACCGACTTGGCCTCCCTTTCCAACATCATCCCCATTGACTGGTCTGACCATCACCTCATTCTGTTTAAGATCACAACCAGTGCCCTACTCCCTCCTATAACAAATTACAAACCCATGAAGTGGACCAGAAACCTTAAACAAATCCCCCTGGTGAACTTGAGTCTAAACTCCAAGCTCAACTTCATCTCACCCCTCTCGCCCAAAATGCTAACGAGCTCACCGAACATTTCAATAAGACCATTGAGTGACGTCCTGGACCAAGTTGCCCCTCTTAAACTAAAACAAGAAAGAAACATTCTATCCAAATCTTGGTTCAATCCTGAACTCAATAATGAAAGACGACAACTTAGACTGGCAGAAAGAACATGGAGACAACACCCTTCACCCTGCCATCTTGCCCTCCTCAGATCTGCTAGATCAACTTATAAGAAGCACATTTTCAATGAAAAGGCATCCTTCTTTCGAGCTCAACTTGATCGTGCCAAAAACAGGACCAGAGAACTGTTTAACATTGTTAGAAAACAAACATCATCTGCCCCTCCAGAGATGACGGCGTCAATTGAGAGATGTGAGGAAATTGCCAACTTCCTCTCTGATAAAATTGCCAAAATTGACCAATCCTTTCTTCTAATCCAAGACCCGCCCAACCCCCAATATGCCTCTGTCGTTGCCATTGACATACCTCCTTGGTCGGCACCACCCTTACCACCTAATCCTACCAACCATCTACCCATTCCAACTTCACCCGATAACATCCTTCCCAACTTACAACTGAAAAATAACGCCTCCTGGCATAATTTCCGTCCTATGACTGAGCTCGAAGTCTTTAATATCATTGCTAAACTAAAGCCGACTTCGCATACCAAAGACCCTCTCCCTTCTACCCTAGTTCACAATCTTAACCACATCATTGCCCCTTAGTGGACTAAAATCATCAACACCTCCCTTGCCACTGGATGTGTCCCTGACTCCCTCCAACTCGGACAAATCACTCCCATTCTTAAAAACCTCACTGCTGACCCCAATGATCCTAACAATCTCCGCCCCATCTCTAACCTCCCACTTCTTGCTAATGCCCTTGAAAAATGTGCATTGCTTCAACTGGACAAACACATAGGCAATTTCAACTTACTTGACTCCTTTCAATCCGGTTTCAGGAAAGGCTGCAGTACAGAAACCGCCATGCTGAACATTGTGGATGACATCCACTGTTAAACTTAAACAATATGGACGAACCCACTGGTTGTATGTAGATAAGTCACTATGTGTAGTCTGAACTTGGACCCATTCGGTGTTCTTAAAAGACCCCTCACACACCAACCTAGTTGGTGTCATGCTTCATCATTAGGTCCCAACCGGCGGCCGAGTGCCCCCGGTTGTGCTACGACGCCTGGTTACAGCGGAGCTGGTGTGGGTGCATAAAATGTGATGTGAAGTGAGTTTACAGCTAAAAATATCTCTGAGAATCCTTGCCTCTAATTTTAATGTTGGCGGCTCAGGATATGTCTAAAAATAGATATGTGTAGTGCAACTATTCATGGAATATTACCATTAAGTTGACTATGTGTAGCGGTCTACATGTTTCAGTCCCTACGGGGAAAGTAAATGGGGCTTTCTTCAGGACCAGGTGAGTGATAAGTGAGTGGCAAAAGAAAAGGATGCCACGTGAAAATCAGTGCGATACCTACACACGCGCTAAGGTGTGTGGTAAAAAGGTCGGCGTACTCACTAATACTTTAAAAAGCAAAAATTCCTGTATGGGGAAAAAGGAGACAAGACAAAACATATAATATCGCAACATAAAATGCAATCTTTATGACTATATTGGTGTTCTGTAGTCTTAACAAGGTAGCTACTATAGTGACTGGTATGTTGCCCATGCAAGGATGCGACATGCAGGGATGTATCATGCATGTAGCGCCCGTAGGGAATTGGGCAAACTGGTTCGTGGAGCGCTATAAGGCGCTAGTCATGGGCTGCACTCGTGATGGCGCAGGCGCTGGGTGTAGTCTATAACTATGCTAATTGTGGCATTAGGTCATGCGTGGGGGCCACTATAGAGGGTGCCTAGTGGTCCACAACACACAAAGTGCAGCTCTGCTGAAGTCAGATCGTGCACTTAAGTTGCTTCGTGTTCCTATGTTAAATCAAGAATTAAATAAAATGAACATTATTTTAAAATTCTTTTAAAAGAGAAACTTTTTAAAAAGAAAGAGACATGCACAAGTAGTCAATTAGGTCATAGTTACAATGCTAGTGGGTTTTAGGCAGATATCAAGGCTCGGGGGTGGGGTGCTCGTCCAAGTTTCCAATCTGAAAATTAAAGAGCGCAGGGATGAGCCCAATCGTCTACGTAGGCTCTTAGTAATGGTACTACAGGAGCACGCAAAGTCTTACTTGAAATGGAGAGGCATCCGCTGTAAACCTCATTCGGTCCCCCAGAGTCCCGGCTGGTGCTGGGTGTGTGGGGAAAGCAGCTTAAGTAGTGTGTGAATCGGCCCCGGTACGTGTGGAATTGCATGTCCGGGACCGGCAGTGACTGTGCACTAGGTTCGATGCGCATGTGCACGCAAGCGCGGTGGGTACATGTCCCGAACCGATAGTGGCTCGGCAATAGATTCAATGCGCATGCGCACGCGTGCGTGGTGGGTGTCTAGGACACTATTGGGGGTGTCTTGCCGGGCAGCCAATAGGGAGGCTGTGTTACTTGAAAATGAGACAAGCACCGCTAATAAGGGTATTAAGACCTTGTAATAGGTCGATGTGTGTCCTTAAAAACATTATGGCACTGCGTAGTTGCTCATGTGTGTAAATACTGCTGTTACAAAGAGTCAGGTGGGTGTCTAGAATTCTATTGGGGGTGTCTTGCCGGGCAGCCAATAAGGAGGCTGTATTACTTGAGAAAGAGACAAGCACCGCTTGTAAGGGTATTTAGACCTTGTAATAGGTCGATGTAAGTTTGTCCTTAAAAACATTATCGCACTGCGTGGTTGCTCATGTATGTAAATACTGCTGTTACAAAGAGTCAGGGCTGTCATCTTGGAAGGGGTTAAATTAAAGAATGTGTAATTCACTATTGGTGAATGTGTTCATTATCTCGAGGCTGCTTGGTTATAGTGGTCTGGTAAATCTATGGGCGTAGTCTATGCACTTTGATAAAGAAAATACTTATAGGATAATATCTAAATACTAAGATGGATGTTTGCAAAAGTCAGTATGGATTGTGCCGTAGGCATGCCATAGTATTGAGGGTCCTACAAGTCCCTAACGTCATAACACTTTGAGGTGTTAGAAGGGTTGTGCTTATTGTTTATTGAGACTGTTCCAAGGAATATTATCATTCAGGCCAGTCTTGTGGCTGGAAAGGCGATATATCCATCTTTGTTCTTTCTGTAAAAGTTGTTGTTGAATATTAGGCATGTTGGGGTCCAGGGCTTCTATGATGACCCAGCTCATATCGTTGGTCGTGTGTCCTGCCTCCAGAAAATGATTGGTCATTTTAGTGATGTTTTTCTTACATCGTATGGTGCTCCGATGCTCACATACTCTGGTCTTTACTTTTCTGTTTGTCATTCCAATGTAGATGAGTTTGCATGGACACATAATACGGTATATTACGTGTGCAGTGTTACAATTAGTATGTTGTCGTAACTCCCACGTTTTGCCCGGCTCTAGGTGTAGACTCTTGGTGGTTGCAGTCAGGTGGCAGACGCTACAGTTGCCACATGCGAAATGGCCGGTAACTTTAGAAAGACATCCACAGTTCCCTAGATAATGGTGAGGCTTGCCTTCTTATACTCCTCGACCTCTCTGCAGCGTTCGATACAGTTAACCATTCGTCCTTACTTAATTCGCTTAAAGCTCGCTTTGGCCTTAATGGTGTGGTCCTCAAATGGTTCTCTTCTTTCCTCCAACACAGAACACAACAAATAAAAATCAACGCCTGCCTCACTAATCCTACACCTGTCTCTCTGGGCATCCCCCAGGGCTCTATTCTCTCCCCCTCTCTCTTCAAACTCTTTATGGAACCCCTTACCCTCATTCTGAAACAAGCCGGAATCAACTATCACCTCTATGCTGACGACACCCAACTCTACTATAAAATTAAATCCCACTCGGATATACTTCATTTAAACAATACCCTGAGTAAGATCCAATCCTGGTTCTACTCCAACCATCTTAAACTGACCCCTAAAAACACTGAAATTATTCTCTTCGCTCCAAAAAACAATCAGCTCCCCATCCAAGGCTGGATCATGGATCTCAATGCCCTCAATTGCTCGCTCTCCTTATCTGATTCGGCGAAATCCCTAGGTTTCACTCTTGCCAAAAACCTGGCTCTTAAGGACCACATAAAAAACTCGGCTAAAGGAGCACTTTTCACTCTTCGACACCTTAAGAAAATCAAACCCTTCATTCCTTTAGATGACTTCAAATGGGTTGTCCAATCACTAGTCCTATCTAAACTTGACTATGGCAACGCTATCCGCACAGGAACCCCCAAAGTACACCTAGCCCCCCTTAGAGCTGTGCTCAACCTGGCGGCCAGACTCATCACTGATTGTAAACGATTTGACCACATCTACCCGGCCCTTAAAGCCCTAAATTGGCTACCCGTTGAAGGAAGATGCTTTTATAAGACTGCATGCATCACGCACAAAGCTCTTCACCAACAAACCCCGTTGTACTAAACAAACAAACTCAATAAAGCGGGCTGTACCAGACTGATGAGAAGCACCAATGTGCTCCTTCTCGTCCCCCCGCTATTAAAAAAGAAATCCACCCAATCTCGCTCCTTCTCCGGTAACACCCCGAACATCTGGAATGCCCTCCCGCAAGACCTGCGCTGTAACCCCTCCTACCTCAGCAGCTTTAAAATAAGACCTAAAACATCACCTTCTCAACATATATTGGGGTCCAAAATTTCTCCTTTGACCTTGCTTTCTGTTTCCCCTGCATTGGTTAACTTCAGTTTTTCCTGACCCTCTCTTCACTCTCCCTCTTTACATACCATCCTCTCCTCTCTGCCCTAAATTGCTACACCCATTTTATTATTTATATGTTTATTACCCGCTAACCCACCCTGAATTTCTGCCCCCCTTTTCTTAATGTGAGATGTACCTGCGTGTTTTGTTACCCTGAACAATTGCTAAAGTTATTTTTGCCCCCTTTTAACTTTATATGAGATGTACTCGCTTCTTTTTGTTTACCCTGAACAACTGCTTGTCTTGATTGCTTCTACTCATGTAAAGCGCTCTGATACCCCCGGGTCTAGCCAGCGCTATATAAAACCTTTCAAATAAATAAATAAAATAAATAAATGGCTACAAGGATGCAGGTGAGGAGAAATTAGAGTGAACCCTTACAGCCAATCAAAGGAGACTTTCACAGAGGTCTGTTCTGCACCTCTCCCCCCTCAGGAGGTGTCATGCCGCTCTGATCCTCGGTATTGTGCTGATGAGTTTCATATTGATGACTTCCATGGGGTATGTTTCTGCTTTGGTGGATTTGCGGGACATTGATCCACATTTTTGGAGACACATTTTTGTTTTGGTTTTACCTGGTGCATGTTTCCCTTCTGTTTCTACCTTATGGGTTTGCAGGGCATGGTTCCACATGAGTGGGTGACCTGGAACCATTTTATTGTTGACTGTTTACCTGGTGTATATTTCTCTGTTTTCATTTTGGTGGATTACCTCGCTTACATTTTAATTTTGTCTGAGACGGGGACCTCCTATTCCTTTTGGCTGTTAAATAGCATAGGTGTCTTTGGTGGTGGGCTTCGAAGCACACATTTCCTTATTGGTTACTTACTTTGAGTATTTTTCTCTGTTGGTGGTTTCTAAGCATATATCATATTAAACTGTATGAGAGTTCTCTGGCAGGTGTCTAGATGCTTGTTCGTTCCCTGGGATATGTTGGTGGCTTCCCCACATTGATCTCCAGTATAGATGAGGGCATGGTGTGAGTATCCCAGTTTGATATTAAGTAGGTGCATTCAACTGGTGGTGAGTCACCGAATTCACCGTGTTTGGTTAGTGGGTTATCTGGCTCAGGGTTCAAGCCTGGCATTTTAACATTGGAGATCATTTCCCTCGTGGTGTTTACTTGGTGTGTGTTCTTTCTGGCAGGTTACCACAAGGATAGAGAACATTGGAAGCCATCACCTCTAAACCTACACTAGGGGGCATATTTACAAGCCCCTATCGCCATCACAACGTCGCTTTCAGTGACGTTGTCATGGCGGTAGGGGCCTCGCCTTATTTACAAGGCAGCGTTAAGCCACTTAACATGGCTTAATGTTGCCTTGTAAATAAGGCACCCTTTCATGCTGTATTTAGCGTGAAAGGGGAGGGCAATGGGTGTAGCGGTGGGCGTTCCAGCGCAACACCCATTGATTTTGACGCTGCCTTCTATCTACAAGGGCAGCGTAAATAGGAGGCAGCGCCAAAATTAAGACCAGGGAAAACCTGGTCTTTAACATGCGAAACGAGGAGAAATGCTTTATTTCTCCTCGTTTTTGCTGTTTCCATGTGTGCTGCCTTGTGCAGCACACATAGAACCGGCAAATTGCCTATGATTGTTTATGTGCAGGAAGGTCCCCCTTCCTGCACATAAACAATCATTTTTAAAAAGTGCCATTTTGCAACTTCTATGTGTGCTGCATCAACAGCACACATAGTCTTTACAAAACGGCATTTAAATATTGTTTATGTGCAGGAAGGGACATCTTCCTGCACATAAACAATCTTCCCCTCAACACAGGCACCCTTGCACTTTGGTGCAGGAGTGCCTGCATTGGCGCTAGGCAGCTCAAGTTAGCGCCAGCGCAGGGGGAAACGCAGGGCTGCACCGTATTCTAGTAAATATGGTGCAGCCCTGTGTTCCCAAAGTGACGAAGCTGATGACGGCTGAAATGCCAGAAACCGGTCCTAGGATGCTTGTTTCCGGTCCAGGGAAGACATGGCTTGGCAGTTCGGGCTGGACTGTTCCCATGAGGCACAGGGTCAGACTGATTTGCATATGGCCATGTCTGAACTGGGGTGGTGGAGTGAGCTAAAGAATGATGATGGATTAAACCCAGATCAGTTGACTGGGGGTGAGTGTTTGATTGGCTCAAACGTTCCGTCCATCATCCCCTTTGTATCGCTTTGGTCGCCCTAAGTTGGCGGGGGTATGCCCAGACGTGGGTCCCTTGCTCGCTTTGCCACTGGATTCAAGCAAGCCTGGCTGATGACGGCTGAAATGCCAGAAACCGGTCCTAGGATGCTTGTTTCCGGTCCAGGGAAGACATGGCTTGGCAGTTCGGGCTGGACTGTTCCCATGAGGCACAGGGTCAGACTGATTTGCATATGGCCATGTCTGAACTGGGGTGGTGGAGTGAGCTAAAGAATGATGATGGATTAAACCCAGATCAGTTGACTGGGGGTGAGTGTTTGATTGGCTCAAACGTTCCGTCCATCATCCCCTTTGTATCGCTTTGGTCGCCCCTAAGTTGGCGGGGGTATGCCCAGACGTGGGTCCCTTGCTCGCTTTGCCACTGGATTCAAGCAAGCCTGGCTGATGACGGCTGAAATGCCAGAAACCGGTCCCAGGATGCTTGTTTCCGGTCCAGGGAAGACATGGCTTGGCAGTTCGGGCTGGACTGTTCCCATGAGGCACAGGGTCAGACTGATTTGCATATGGCCATGTCTGAACTGGGGTGGTGGAGTGAGCTAAAGAATGATGATGGATTAAACCCAGATCAGTTGACTGGGGTGAGTGTTTGATTGGCTCAAACGCTCCGTCCATCATCCCCTTTTGTATCGCTTTGGTCGCCCTAAGTTGGCGGGGGTATGCCCAGACGTGGGTCCCTTGCTCGCTTTGCCACTGGATTCAAGCAAGCCTGGCTGATGACGGCTGAAATGCCAGAAACCTGTCCTAGGATGCTTGTTTCCGGTCCAGGGAAGACATGGCTTGGCAGTTCGGGCTGGACTGTTCCCATGAGGCACAGGGTCAGACTGATTTGCATATGGCCATGTCTGAACTGGGGTGGTGGAGTGAGCTAAAGAATGATGATGGATTAAACCCAGATCAGTTGACTGGGGGTGAGTGTTTGATTGGCTCAAACGTTCCGTCCATCATCCCCTTTTGTATCGCTTCTATCTACAAGGGCAGCGTAAATAGGAGGCAGCGCTTAAAATTAAGACCAGGGAAAACCTGGTCTTTAACATGCGAAACGAGGAGAAATGCTTTATTTCTCCTCGTTTTTGCTGCTGCTCCATGTGTGCTGCCTTGTGCAGCACACATAGAACCGGCAAATTGCCTATGATTGTTTATGTGCAGGAAGGTCCCCTTCCTGCACATAAACAATCATTTTAAAGTGCCGTTTTGTAACTTCTATGTGTGCTGCATCAACAGCACACATAGTCTTTACAAACGGCATTTAAATATTGTTTATGTGCAGGAAGGGACATCTTCCTGCACATAAACAATCTTCCCTCAACACAGGCACCCTTGCACTTTGGTGCAGGAGTGCCTGCATTGGCGCTAGGCAGCTCAAGTTAGCGCCAGTGCAGGGAAACGCAGGGCTGCACCGTATTCTAGTAAATATGGTGCAGCCCTGTGTTCCCAAAGTGACGAAGCGTGTCGTTAGCCTTCTCGGCTTAACTACACGCTTCGCCACTTTATTGTAAATGTGCCCCTACGTGAGCCAAGTCAAGTTTTAAAGTGTAATGTGATTCATAAAAGAGATAAGACGGGGGTACAGGCAAAGGGTCATAGGCATATGCTTTTTAAATTTTAAGTCAGCCCAGTTACATGTGATTATCTGCTTAGTGTTGCTTTGCGTTATACAAACCGAAGAACATAAACCTATTTTCACTTGTACCTGTGCCAGCCGTTTTTATACTTACTTTTATATTATTGCTTCACCTGTGCTGATGGGTCTGTTAAACTGACCTCCAGTCTTGAAATTTTGACCTTGTTTTGCATTTTAACAATCAGTGCCCAGAACTTGCCTCCATACCAGATGGCCACCCTTACAACTACCTCTATTTGAGATGCCAGAATAGCGTTTCTCTCTAGAGCGCTCTCTTGCCGTCTGAAGCTAGGATCGAGCTATGCAGCATACATGGCTACATGCAGCTATTCACAGCTCAAAGCCACAAGTCATTTTAAAGTTGCGGCTCCACTATTCAGCCTGCAATATCATGAGGCCTGATTTAGAGAAGGGATTAATGAGAAATCCTCCAAAAACCGAGAACTGTACTGTTCCACTCTGCCAGCGGGATAATCGCCAAATTTGAGTTTGCATAATTTTGAGCACACAGAATGACCAGTATTCCGCTGGTAGCTGTTCCTCCAGGTCCACCATCCACTTGGTCATGGTGCAGGTAGACCCATAAAAATTGTGGCAGATCAACTGCCCTATAAATGGTGATTTGAATCTGTCCATGTCTGGAAGAGGCAGTTTTGTGAGAAAGCGCCGTGAACATGGTGGTAGGGAGGCAGCCATCAGCATACTTGAGACTTGTTATTTTGGGATTGACAATGTAAACACACTTTGAGGTGTTTTTCTGCAGCAATCTCGCCCTGTTGGATATTCTGCTAGCAGTGCTAGCAGTGCTGGCAACTGGTGGATTTCCCTGAAAGATTTCTAAGCCGGTGGGCTCCTCTGATAATAGATTCAGACAATTTGGATGAGAAATCGTCACCGGCATGGCGGGTAACTCTAAGAATGTCAGAGGCCCTTACACCACCTTGACAAGGTAAATCCTGAACAGAAATTGCACCATCAATCTAGGAATCCTCCCACTGTGTTTCTGTGAGCAGAGGTGCCCAGTGGCTAGGCGACCTCTCACACAGCATCATCTCCTGTGGCTCGAGGTTGGGCCCACACAGCTTAGCATTCAGTTATCCGCAGATGTAACTATAGCCCTGAGGTGCCACTCCAGCGCTTGGGAATTAAAAGATTGTAATCCATCTCTGCAAGAAACCCACAGGCTATGGGAGACTGCGAGTGTACACATCGGCTCTCCTGTGCAACACTCAGAAGCTAGCTCAAGGACGTTTTCAGAACGCTGCATTATAAATGGATCTGAATGCTTGTTGATAGTGTGATGACTAAATTCCTCTACGAAAAAAAAATAACAGGAGTGTGCTTTACGTAGAAAGAGTGGATTTTGAGTCATAGCCCTATTTCCTGGGTCCTTTATAGCACCCTGTGGAGTATACACTTCACACTCTTTAAAGTGGCCTATTCAGCTTCTGAAATGTTGGATTCCCACTTTCCTTTTCCATGTGAGAATGTAGTATCCACTTTGAACATTGCAGATGTGCATATATACTTTTTTTGTGTTTATACTGTTTCAGCCTGACTCTGCATGACAAGTAACATCAGTAGGATTGATTTTCAAAATGTACACGAGAGAACGCAGATCATGCAAAATCCGACCAAGACGTTGATGCTGATGGTTGGATGTGTGTGCTACTTTTGCAAACTCCGGGCCCTCTCTCGGCCCAACAGGGTAGCATTGTCCAGGCCCTGGGCTGTGCGGGGGAGAAGTGTGTAAACGCAGGTCACGTGCTTGCTGCTTTGATAACCAAATTAGAAGTTGGCAAATGCTCATTCAGGTGAAGTACCTTGGAGCGAGTGCACTGGGGGATGGGGGGGGTGGGGCTCTGTAACCTTCCTTCAACATACTGTTTAGAGAAAGCATCACTCGAGACAAAAATATGTCACCGTTTCACCTCGATTGGCCAAGCCCCACAGAAATGCTGCTGCTCGCAAAGGACTCCGGGGCAGATTTACAAACCCCTTGCGCCACTTTTGCGTCACTTTTCCCATGTTAAAAGTGACGCAAAAGTGGCGCAAGGGGCTTGTAAATCTGCCCCTCCGTCCGGGTTATGTTACATATATATTTCACCGTTATCGTACATAATATCTACTTCCCTTTGATTTGCATGGCCCTTCATATACACAGGAGATTACGAAGAGTTGGGAAGATACCGGGCATTAACGAGAGCAGCAGCCTGCCAGGAAATTTAAAGAAAAAGTGTAAGTCTCCTGGGTCATTGAATGCATGCCCCTAGGAGAGCTTACCATTATTTTTACAGCACATCTGTCTGGAACTGTATGCTCTTTAGCCAGTGTGCAGGGACCCCTTGTGGTCGATTCTATGGCTGCATTTTGCGGCCTTAAGAGTGTTAAAGTAAGGCTGAAACACATATTTCAAGTTGCATGGAATAAAAATACTTTATTTTAAATATTTTTTGACAATAATAACTATGCATTGCCATGTGTGTAGTTATAGGGGTTATTTTGGAATCTGGTTATTGATAAATTATGACAAAGCCAATAGGTCTGCTTTATAAAGTTTGATGTGCTGACCGCTTGCTAAACCCAGTAGGTCAGGCTTTTATATTTTGGGGTTCTGACTCTTTGACAAAGGCAAATCTTACTTACAATGTCATATCTTTATATTGTTACTTGATGTTAAAAAAGCCAGAAATTCACTGAAAAAAGAAAGGTTTAAGTGACGTTATAGTTAGGTCTGATGATAATATCTTACTTTACATTTAAAACAAATCAGAAATTCACTGAAAAAACAAAGGGTACATTGACATTATAGTTCGGTAAGAATTATAATAGCAGTTAAAATGTAACATTTTAAACTCAAACCACCACTGAAATTCACCAGGTATAGTTAACTGAAGTCACTATAACTGCGCCCTCGCCATGCACTGCTTATTACCTCACATACTACATCACTCAAGGCATGTTCCATGACATCATTGATAACATCAATGCGACATCTGAAATTAATCATTGATGACAACACTGTGCAGTAATATTTCTGCGCTCCCACCTGGCAGGAGCAAGCAAAAAGGTTCCCACAGGGTGGGAGATGAGAAGTTTCTCCCTTCCCATGGTCTCACAGGCAGGGAACCCAGGATGTCTCCTGTCCAGTGGAAGCAGAGATAAAAGCTTCTCATGGCCGGGAGAGGGAGTAAAAAAGGGTCCTGCAACACTTGGGATGGGTGCTAGCAGGGGAGCTGGTGAAGCCACAGGGACCCATGGGCCCCTCATAGTGGCCCCCAGTGAGAAAAATTTTGCTGGGTTCCCTGGGTGGGACCAGGACACCCACTCTTTAAACAAAAGCAACCACAAAACTAAAAGCTTTGGCGGGTTCTTGCACAGCCCCACTGAAGGTGCTGCTTGCAGGTAGCCGGGGGGGCTGCAGGGGCCCTGGGGCTCCCCCTTCAGCACTCAACAACAAAGAAAGCTCTGTGTGTCCCTGGTGGGACCAGGACACCCAAGGAAAAAAGGGAGAGAATAATAAATGAGTGACCGGAGATGCTCATTTATTATTCACTGCTCCTGCCAAGGAGCACTCCATAATGCCCTTCATGGGCTAATTTACATATATTCAGCTGCATATTGGTGCCCTGGTCAGGGGCACCACCAGCATCTTTGTTAAGTGTTGTGTGGGGCTGCAGGGAGTGCAGCACCCCCCAGAAATACTTAAAAAATTAACGCTGTTTTCTGTGGTCTTTAGAACATGACCCCAGGAAAATGTGGTGTTATTTCTAAGCATTCCCAGCTTAGAATTTCCAGAATCCCTTGTGGTTGGACCTAAGGTGGCACTATATGTCTTGAGCAATGTAAAAGAAAGACTCTAACACCTCTTTACTGTTGTTTTGATTACAAATGCTTTATTTACATTTGTATTGACAGACATTGCAATGATCCCTTGACAAAACCAATAGGCCTGCCTTTTCAATATTGATAGTGACTTCCAATAAAAAAATCCTTGGAGGTTAAAATGACAATTATAGTTCATTATTCAGAAAACCTTAGAAATTCACTGAAAAAAGCAAAGGATAAAGTGATGTTATAGTCGGGTGACAACATAATTACATAAAAAAAACACTGAAATTTACCTGTTATAGTTTACTGAAGTAACTATAACTGATATGTTCAATTACAGCATTGATAAAATCACTGCTGACATCTGATATGACAACCTTGTGCAAGGCGGAGGGGGCAAGTTATAGTTACATAGAACCTTTATGTAAATTGAACTATACCCTTTACTATACTGTATTAGTGATAATGTTCTGTTGAATGTGCTGAAAAATAAAGAACATGTTCTTCCTGTCTTATATGAGACCACTGACTGTTCTGATGACATTGAATATAAAAATAATGTACCAAAGGCTGTTTCTAACTTACTTGATCATGTGCCTACTTCTTTATGGTATGCAAATGAAGTTGGATGGCACTGTCCACAGGCCCTATATAGGTTAAAGTACATTTAATGAAGAGACTACTGTGATTTCCCAATACCCATTACTCTCCGAGGCAGAAGTGGAAATGATTTTCCTAAGCATGCCGAAAGAAACAAGTTTTTATTAAAAACACAGAGGCTAGCATTATTCCACCCTCCACTCCTGTAGGAAGGTGCACAGTATAATTGTTAATATCATTTTATGAGTGAAGAAGTGCTTAACATTAAATATTTTTGTCAAGTGAGTTTGGTTGTGAAAAAACAAATACTTATGAGTGAGCAAGAATTTCAGTATTTATAGGTAGTTATATTTATGAATATTCTTTATTAATATTCTTTATTATTGTCATGTTAAATGAAGGATCGTAGAAGCTGTTATGAACAAGAAGCTGAATTGTGGATGAGAAGTAGCTAAGAAAATGTCACGGTGGTCTTGGAGCAATTCACAAGGAAGACAGTTGGAAGGAAAGAAGTCTTAATAGAAGAAACATTCTGGTATTAGAAGTTTGTTAGATTCTAAGTTATGTTTTATTTGAAGGTGCCAAATTGAGGTGCTACATGCTAATAATGGAACTCTCTCCCTTCTTCCTGTAGAGAAACAACATCTATCAAGATCTCCAAAGCCAGGTTGAAATCCCACCTAATGAATAACTTCTCACTGAACTAAAGTAGATTCCTCAACTATTAGCCTATGTGTTTCCTCAGTACTAGTCAGTTTGTTTATTTTGTGCACTATATCAGTGGTTCGTAAGTTTTCAACTTCTGTGAACACCTACTGAATCATTACTGGAACCTAGGGCCCACCCACGCAATCATTATTGGAATCCAGGGACCCTCACTGAGTGAATACTGGAAGCTAGGGACCCCGGCCTAAGCAAATATGATGCACTGAACCTCAAAACAATGCACAAAAAATACATAAACAAGCATTTATCAAACAAATACACAAAAGATTACATTTTTTTATTTAATTCACAAACAAATATAAAAAAAATCAAAATTTTAAATTTAATGCGAAGGTTGGAGTACTTCTAACTTTCCTTTTGCTTCTTCATTTCCATACACTTTATTAATCTGTTAATATTATTCAATTTTGTAATCAGTCATGAACCTCCTGAGTAGACTTTGCCGACTGCAAGGCATCCCTGGTCCAAAGTTTAAGAATCACTGCACTATATCATATGTTGATCACTGTTCCTTTCTCTGCTTATTTCAATGTCTTTCTCTCTCTACTTCATTCCTCTGTTCCTGCACCTAGTAGAAACAAGACTAGTCTCTTATTACATCAAAATAAATAAAAAACAACAACAAACAAAGTTATGCATAATGCTTGCCTCTGCTCTTGCCACAAAATCAGACCTGTTTTTATCACTTTAGTTAAATAAGGAGTCCTCGTGAATACTGTGTGTGCAGCACTCATATCTTACTGATCAAAAAGCCTGACAAAGGCATGTACAGAATTGTGCAAGACTTGCAAGCTATTACCTCGTTGTGATATCCAGTTTCATTTTGTTCCTAACCCCACATCTGGTTTGCAGTAGCATGTCTTTGCTCAGCCTTCTTCTCTATAAATCTGGATACCCTCAGCGTCATTCTTGGGGAGACAGTTAATATGGTGTTAACTCTGTCAGGGGTTTCCTGAGTCACCATCTATCTTCTCTCAAGCACTTGCAAAATATCTCAACAACCTTGACATCCCTGGAGAGATCTACTTTGGTTCAATATGCTAATATTTTGCAGGTGACGTCAGACTCCTTGGATCAATGTAACAATGGCTCCATGAATCTCCATACTGAATAAGCTTCTATAAAAAATCCTGACTTCCACCTGTTCATTATCTAGTTCATGATATTTCAGTGAGGAAGAGACATCTGTCGGCAGAGAGCACTGAAGGCATCCATCCGTTAAACAGACTAGTCACCGTCTCCCAGGTAATATTTTGTTGGGAGAAGCAGGTTATTGCAGACAAAAGATCTTGGTATATGCAACTATTGGTAAACCGGTCCAAGATTGCATAAATAAAAATACCCCAGTTGGTTTGCATTGAACCAAGGAGCCAGACTAATTCTTTGTGACTTTGAAACATGTCCTATTACTTGCCCCTTCATTAGGGCTACCTGATTATAACAAACCATTCACTTTATATTGTCATAAAAAAGATGGGTTTGTGTCAGGGGTTTTTATGCAAGGTCACAGGGATATAACAAAACCTGCTGCATACTACTCCACTCTCTATGCAGTTGCGAAAATACTTCTGCCTCATTTTTGGGACATTGGGGCTTCCACCCATCTTTTTGAAGCCTAAGAAAACATTGCCTGTGGCTTCACCGTTACAGTAAGTGCACACCATGGTTTAGCTGCTCATTTGCTCACCACTAACACCCTTCAGTTGTCAAGGGTAAGGCTATCATGGTATGAAATTCTTATATTGTCCACTGTTCACATTAGCCTAATCTGATGCTCAGTTTTAAATGAAACCTCCTTGGTGCCCATTGTCCAGGATAGTGAGCCACATGACTCTCTTACTGTAACTGTCCATATTGACATTTTTGAAGCACCAAATACCCAACAGTGATCCTCAAAGTGATGATGATGGATCATGTCTCAGAAATAACTGAGGCTTACTAGTTGCAGATTGTGCTATCTCAAGTTGTGAAGAGCTGATTTTTACCTCAAGTACACTTTGCTCAAATTGCTTTATTGGTTGCTCTTATAAGGGCACTTGCATTCATGCTCCTCAAAAGATTGTTACCATATTTACTGACTCAAAATATGCCTTTGGAGTAGCTCTTGACTTTTGACTCTTCTGTATGCAACAGGGTTTTCTCACATTGGCTGGAATCCCAAGTAAAAATGGTACCTATGTCAATGGATTGCTTGATACACTCAAAATACATTTAACTTTATGATTGTAAAGTGTGCTGTACATCAGTAATCCCAAGATGAATTGTCAGCATACGTAGAAAGAGGAAAACACATCTTATGATTGTTTTTCCGAAAACAATCCTGCAGACGACACAGGTACTCTTGCACCATTGTGCAAGTGTGCCTGCAGTGGCACCAGACGGCCAAAATGGGGCTAGCGCAGGGAGAAAGGACAGGAATGCACCGTATTGCATAAATACGGTACATTTCTGCTCTTTCACTTTGGCGTGGGGCAACACAGCAAGATGACTTGCTGCGCTGCCCTGAGCCAAATCCACGTACATAAGGGCCTCAGTGTCCTGAGAGTGCAACTTCTAGTGTTGCCTTTTGTTTAACAGAAAGTATCAGCACAAAGCTCATTTAGTCCATTTCCTATGGCACCTTTGTATTTATTTTGTTAGTAAAAGTTAACATGGCCCAGTACATGCAGAAATTATCTAGGACTAACATGATGACAAATAATATTTTTGCATTTTATTCCTTTTTTTACATTCTTATTCACTGTTTCTGTATACGGGATAATACTATATATTTGTTTATCCCCATGTGTATGGGAGACAGGTTAGTTCCATTGATTAATATCACCTACATTTTGACTTTTTCAAAAATGACTTCAGACATAAACTATGTATTGCTGGATCTAATTTCTCTTTTCAGAAAACTCAAAGACAGCCACGAGGAAGTCAAATCTTACTTTTTTGCATGAAAAAACTGAACATCAGCATGATTTATTTCAAAAGGTTAGGCACTGTG
This sequence comes from Calotriton arnoldi, assembly GCA_963921515.1. NCBI lineage: Eukaryota > Metazoa > Chordata > Amphibia > Caudata > Salamandridae > Calotriton > Calotriton arnoldi. Next base: position 656,629 of record CAWUFW010009263.1, on the reverse strand, counting down.
GAGCCAAATAGGGTGATACATTCACAAATGATTGGAATAACCGCACAGAATGTTAGGAAGTGAGAGAAGTATTGAAAGGAAGTTGGTGGAAGAGGTCAACAAAACTTCACAGATAAATTATAATTTGATGGAGCTAATGCCTCACTTCAGAATACTCAAAGATCACTAGAAGTAGGCCACATCTTCATTTTATTTCAAGAAACAAGTATTATTCACTTCAAGCATAGTATAGGCATGTATTGAATCAAACAGGGTAACATTTGCCCATATAATTGAAATTACCACCCGAAGTCCAACAGTGATGTTGGGTAGTAAGAGGAAGAATGCAGGAGGGTTGGTGTCAGAGAGGTCTATGCCACTGTGGCAAAGCCCACATGGTTGTTGCCTTCATCAAAGATGGAGTAGTACTGCTGCAGGAAAACATCACCCAATATCAAGAGGGGCTGTCCATTCTGTGAGGGAAGGTAGGTTCGCCATGATACCAACAAAGCACTTGCTGTTTTTCTGATAAAGCACAGAAGACAAAATTATTTTCGTAATGCTTTTCTTTCCAGGGGAATCAGTCAAAACGTAACTGGGAGTGATAGGGAGGTGCCCAATGTACCATGTGTTATGAGGTGCTTAATGTGTCCCTCTATGCATAGAGTGCAATAAAATGCAGCAGGAGTGGCATGGTGTACTAGTGAAAGAAAGATAGGTGTACATGCACGACAGGCTTCATCAGATGAGTAAGGATACCTCAAGGTAAAGGGGAGTACTAGATGTGGAAAAGCACATCAGTGTGTGAAAAGAGCATGAACATTATACCATACCTGTAGGATGTATGCTGAGGGTAGCAGGGGTAGAGAGGTGCCTCCAATGTTGAAGGCTTAAAAGGTGGACACTGGGGGTAAACATGCGCAGTCCCTTTACCGTTCGAGACCCCTTGCGTTGACCATTGGTCCTTTCACTGTGGATTCGCCATTTTTGCTGTCATCTAATTGTGGTGAAAATTTGATGGGTTTGGATTTATTGAAGAAATTGCATGCTACGATTTATTGTTCTCTGGCAGGTGTCTATATGACAATGGGTCCGGATGTAGTACGCGCTAAACAGTGTTTGTCCAAGGATGCGCCTCTTCCTGCTGAATTTGCAGATGTGCCACACACTCTTTGGGCAACAGGCGACACAGATGTGGGACTGCTGCAGATACCACCAGTTTCGATACAGGTTAAGGATGGTGCTATTTTGCCTGGTATCCCTCAGTATAAAATACCACAGGCAGGAGAGCGAGCCTTGTTACAAATCATACAGGATTTGATAAAGAAAGGTGTGGTTGAGGAGACGACTACTAATATTTGTAATAGCCCTATTCTTCCAATTCTTAAACGGACGCCCTCAAGTTCTCTTGATGAGCATGAAGATGTTTATCGTTTTGTGATTGATCTGCGCGAAGTTAATAAAATAGTGGTTCCCCAGTTTTCAGTGGTCCCTGACATCACTACTCTTTTGACAATGATTCCTTCTCCTGCTAAATTCTTCTCTGTCATTGACTTGAAAAATGCTTTCTTTAACATTCCTATTCATCCGGATAGTAGGTACTTGTTCGGGTTTACACTAGCTGGCAGAAGCTTTAGGTTCTGTTGAGCTCCTCAGGGCTATACAGAGAGTCCGAGTATTTATAGCCAGGCACTAAACGGTCAGTTGGATTCCTTGTTGCTTCCCACAGGTAATGTATTGGTGCAGTATGTTGTTGACCTCCTTATTGCTTCCGATACTGAACAAGTTTTGAAAGACAGTACAGTCAAGTTATTGCTACATTTAGCTCGATATGGACATAAAGTTTCTCTTTCTAAATTTCAGTATTGTCGACAGGAGGTCACCTACTTAGGTCACATACTGTTGATGGAGGGTAGGAGATTGACCCCTGAGCGCATCAGTACCATTGTTAAAATGCCCATCCCACAGACTCAGAAAGATGTGCGCGCTTTCATAGGGATCACTTCCTACTGTCGGCAGTGCATACCTAACTACTCCTTATTAATCAAGCCCTTGCTTGCACTAACTACGAAAGATGTGCATGAGCCCCTGCCTTGGACGCCTGAATGTCAGCAGTCTTTTGAGCAATTGAAAACTGCGCTTTGTTCAGCTCCAGTACTCGGCACCCCCGATTATAACAAGTTGTTTGTATTGTTTGTTCACGAGATGGCTGGTTCCGCGCTTTCTGTTTTAACACAAAAATTTGGAGATAAGCAACGACCGTATGCCTATTTCTCTGCCATTCTTGATCCTGTCGCACGACCCCTCCCGAGCTGTCTAAGAGCGGTCATGGCTGTGGCCATCTCAATAAGACAATCGGCTGGACTCGTACTTGATACCGACCTCACAGTTATGGTACCCCATGCTGTGGATACACTTTTGAATAAGACTAAGACACAGCACCTCACCAGTGCACGTCTTACTGGCTACGAATTGACACTGTTTTCCAAACATATCACGACCAAAAGATGTGCCACTCTTAATCCAGCCGTGTTACTGCCCCTCCCTTTGGAGAGTGATGAGATTGATAAACATGATTATATCTTCCGGACGGAAGAAGAGACGAAAGGACGGGTAGACTTGACTGATGTTCCCTTATCTGACCCACAAGGGGAACTATATGTCGATGGCTCTTGTTTTAAATTACCAGATGGCACAACAACTGCTGCGTATGCTATCACCACGCTGCGTACAGTAGTAGAGACATCACAAGTTCCCTATCAATCGGCCCAAGCTGCTGAGCTTGTTGCCTTAATACGAGCTTGCGAATTGAGTGAGGGATTGATTGTTAATATTTATACGGACAGCCAATACGGTTTCGGAGTCGCACATAGCTTTGGGCGACTCTGAGCTGAGAGAGGGTTTCTTACTTCGCATGGCACCAAGATTCAGCATGGACACCTCATCTTAAGGCTTTTGTCGGCTTTGACACGCCCTAAGAAATTGGCTATAGTAAAGCGTAGTGCCCACCGGAAAATCACTGATGATGTAGGTAGAGAAAATGCTTTTGCTGATTAGACAGCCAAGGAACCAGCCCGGACTAAAATGAAAAGAATGTTCGTAGCAGGTCCTGCTAGGTGGGTGCCTGAAGTTACCATGTTTGAGGACACACTTGAGAATGTGAAAGAAATACAAAATGAGGCAACAATAGAGGAATTAGCAATGTGGCAAGAAAGTACAGCACAATTGAACGATGAGGGACGTTGGATTGATAAGTCAGGGAAGCAGAGATGGATGTTGCCAGACGCATATGTTCTTCCTGTAGTCACAATGGCCCATGGCCCAGCCCATATTAGTGCTAAGGGTATTTGCAAGCTGTTAGACCCTGTATGGCAGAATGATAATATTTCAAAAACAGCTGCACACTTAGTGAAGTACTGCATGATGCACAATCCTGGGAAGGGTACCCCTACACCACCTGGTAATTTCGCACCACCCTCTTTCCCTTTTGCAGTCCTTCAGATGGACTATATTGAATTGGACCGGTGCAATAATTTGAAGTATGTTTTGGTGGTTGTCTGTGCTTTTAGTAAATGGGTTGAGGCTTATCCCACTAAAGACAATACAGCCGTTACGACTGCAAAGGTGCTCCTGAAGGAGTTCTTTCCTCGTTTCGGCTTGCCCCGTTGGATTTTGAGTGATAACGGAAGTCACTTTAATGCCAAGGTAATTCAGTTAATTTGTGATGGTTTGCACATAAAGCAGAAGTTTCATGCCGCTAACCACCCGCAGTCAGCAGGTTTGGTTGAGAAGTACAATGGTACTCTCAAACTAAAGTTGACAAAGATTCAGGAGACAACAGGGTTACAGTGGCCAGATGCATGTTGTTAGCTCTTTTGTCGACAAGAACAACAGCACTTTCTAGGACAGGATTGTCACCGTACGAGGTCGTGTTTGGATGCCCTGCAAATGTTTGGGGCGTCTCGCGACCCCGGCGGTTCTCGGATATTGAATATCCGTTGCTGATTGACTATCTTGCTCAGTTAACTGACAATTTGCGTTCTATTCACCAACAGGTCCAGGAAACCCTGCCAGCTACACCAGAGGGACCCGAACACAACATTCAGCCTGGAGATTTTGTTCTCGTTAGAAATTTTCAGTGGAAAAAGAGTTTGGAGCCACGCTGGAAGGGACCAGGTCCTCTTGCCTACACGCACAGCTGTCAAGGTCGCTGGTCGAAAGAACTGGGTGCATGCCACCAATTGTAAAAGGGTGCCTCCGCCTCTGCCCTATGACCAGTGGGTGAAAGATGGAATAGGGGACTCAGAGTGTGAAACGGTGCCTCGATTTATCCCTTTCAGTGACGCCAGGCTAGCCTGGACCAAAACGGATGAGGAAAATGATGAAGTGCTGAATGCAGCAGTACCCCCGGAAATACGGGCTATCCAGGAGCCCTTTTTTACAGATCCCTCTGTGCCTGGAGTCACTAGGTACAATTTGCACCCTCGGCTGAGAAACAGTGCACTAAAGGAGAAGTCAGATTAGTTAGGGATCTGTGTAAGTTACGGTGTACTTTGCTATAGTACCAACGGAGTAGTTTAGGGTGATGCGAGACTTGTGCACTGTTTGAACATTGGACAGGATATATCGTAAGTATTCCCTTGGGGGTACATTATCCTGGTCGACGTGGGAACCCGAGTTTATGACAGAGCAAGCTCCACCGCCGGTGCTCAAGAGCGCTAACGTTTTGATGGACAATAGGAGCCTGTACCAGTGAGGCTCTGACGGACGCTGGGAACTTGTATATTCCTCTTGCTGGCATGTTGCCCTTTTATTTTATCATTTGCTATGCATCCCTTTGGCAGAATGGTTGCTGATGAAGAGCAGCCTGTGATTCCCCCTGTTCATACACGTATATTTTGGTCAACTAAGAGAAAGATATTATGTACTATTTTTGTGATTTTACTAATATTGATTTTGCATGGGGTGTCCTGGGTTTTTGAACATGATCAGAATACACCGCCATGTGTCAAGAATAAGGTTGTTTCCCAAATCCACACAAAAAGGACAGCCCAGAGTAATATATTTTTAGACACACATAAAAGATTTTTTGGGGCAGGTACAGCTTGTTATCCCACCGAGTCTGTTACAAGTCTATGGACTGCTTACCAATTGTCCCTTGTCAATTATATGTATACTCGCCCATCCCATTTCATATAGGTAGGGGGTGAGTTTGGTATGGGGTATCCTGGCCCTTGTTTGTATTACAGAAAGCCACGAGGAAAGGGGTATCTAGGGTGTGATAATAACACATTTACTCGAAAAGCTGGCTACTATCCCGCATGCTGTCTGATAGTAAATAGTACTGATGCATTTCTGTATGTCAATTGTTCTGGAATAATATTGTTTAAAAATACGATGTCTCTAGTGAAAAAGAAGGATCCGAGTACTATTGGAATGAATACTAGATATGCTCCTGTAGATTATCAAGGTCCACTATATGCACATCCAGGATTTTATTTCCTGTCGAATGGTACTTATTCAAATGTTTATAATGGTACAGATGATGTTGCTTTAGGAATGGTGCTCCCTTTGGGCGTGCCTTGCAAATATAGTAAGTCAAATGTAAGGTGGGTAAAGAGAACATTAACTGCAGAGTTTTGTAATGGAGTAACAGATTTGGAAGTCAACAATTACAGTAATGGGATCACTTTTGGGTATAATTCTTTCTTCCATTATTACCTTCGGGGATACTGCAATGGCTAGGGGTGGAAAAGCTAGGGAATATTTTGGATGAAAGTTGCAGATACTGTCCAACACCACAGTAGCGGCTTTGCGCGACATCACCACCCAACTGAAAAGTATGCAAATATATTCTGAGCAAACTAGGTATGCTGTTGATTTCATCTTAGCTAAGAGTGGTGGTGTGTGCGCGGTAGTAGGAGACCAGTGTGTAGTCGGGATCACTAATATGGAAAAGAATATTACCCAACACATTTTAGACATCTTAGAAAATGTTAAAGGAATGGTGAGTGGGAACTGAGTTGGTCACTTTTTGGTGGATGGGGCTGGATTCTTGAAAAGGTGATTTATTTCATTGTGATTCTGATTTCTTGCTGTGTCCTGGTCCAGTGCCTTCCCTTATGTTGCTCTTATTGCACCACCCTTCTCACTCCTAAGAGAATATCGATTCATGATACTAATGCAACAATTATGATTCAAAAGGAAATTGGAGACCTCATGCAAATCGATGAGGGTATTTTTGAGACTTCTTCCCTCCTCACTGTTTCCCTTCCTGAAGCTGAAAATATGGAGTGCTCCTAAAAAAAATGTATTCATGATTTGTCCAATTACGTGTTTTATTTTGCTATGACACAAAATTACTTAGCTCATGCTTAAAGGAGGGTCTGTTGGAATAAAAATCATGTTTTCGTAGTGTTTTAAGTAAGTTAGCATTCTCTGCACCATTTTGTGTACAGGCGCTATTTTGTATCACGGTCGAAACCAATCCTTTGCCACTTCCAAGAAATGGCTTTCTCTAAGTTATGTTTCTACGGAGCTGAGTTTTGCTACACTAATGAATGCACTGTTCTTATTAGCGCATACCTTTCCTTTAGATGTAAGCCTTCTCCCACTTGTCTAGTGGCGGGCACAGGCAGAGTGACCTTGAATAGTAGATAATGTGTGCCTGGCCTCAGAATCAAAACTTACTCCTTTGTAATTTACTGTCCAGCTGCATCTCTCTGGAAAATTCCATGGTGGGCATGCTTACATTGGTTTTGAAATGTACATACTGTATCGTTATGCTTGCTGATGTCAGTCCCTCTGCAGCACTTCTAGCGACTGGGCAGAAAGGGCTCCGCTCTGAGTGTCCTTTGAATAAACTATTATTGGTTTGTATTCTCTACTGTCTGACCGACTCTTCCTTTGGTACGGAAGGCTGAGAGGTGGTCGTGAGTGACCCGGGTAACCCTAATTGGGCAACTTCCTTCATCAAAGGAGCCACTGTTGCTTGCGAGGACTTGTGCTGCGATGCGTTTATGTCAAGGATGAGATGTGTCGAGCTGGGCTGGTGTCGGTGGTGAGCTATATTGCGCCACGTCCAGGTGCGTGGAGTTGCATTGACGCTGAATAAGCCAGTTATTTTCTTGTGGCTTGAGCAAACAAGGGGCCTCTCAATTGACCCTTGGAGATTTCCTGGCCTACTGGGTTCACACAGGAAGGCTGGCTTCAGCAGGTTGGCTCAGCAGAAGTGACCTGGTGCAGCAACAGTAGGCTTTGGGCAGCAAAGCTGTCTTTGGTGAGCAAATCAGGGCTTCGACAACTGGGCAGTTCTTCTTCCTGGCAGAGTCCACAGGTCCAGAAGTGATCTGAAGAGTGGGTCTGAGGGTCCCATTTTTATTCCTGGTGCCTTCTTTCAAGTATGATACGTTTGTAGTAGTCCCCATTTCAGAAGTGTTTGGAATTTCCTGCCTCCCTGCCCTGTCTCCAGCCTGGCTACAGGCACAATAGCCTAGTGTGAAATCCTTTGCGTGTGAGCAGGGCACAGCCTATTGAACTGCAAGTGAGGCTGTGCCCAGCTCTGCCTCCTATCCTGCCTGAGATGGCCCATCAAGGCACACCTAATCCCTCTATTATGTGACTATCTGGGAGGAAGATACAGAGGCCAACTGCAACTCACGCTTAGTCATGTGACCCAGGAACAGGCTGGAGGCACCAAATAGTTAGGCAGGAAAATGGCAACTTTCTAAAAGAAAGTACAACACATAGGGAAACTCAATATGTATCTGAAACTAGTCTTAAATTTCTCATCATCTGCAAAAATAATCAGGATGTTTTTTACTTGTAAACCCATGGAAATAATATTTGCAATAAAAAAATCTGTGAGAAATTTGGCATGTAGTGCTATCCTTACTAATTTCTTTTGTAGTCCCTCTAAATTGGATAACACAGAAATATTTCTTGTCATTGTCCCTGTGGTGTTTACATTGCCCAATAATGAGGGACCTCTGGCTATTTTTGCAACATAATCATCCGCATAACTTAAACTTTCTTGTTCTGACATTAAGACAATTAAATAAAACCCTTCCCAAGGGGTAAAAATTTAAATTGAACCAAAAATCCCTTGCAGACAAACTATCAGCACAAAAGTAAGTACAACACAATAGGGCAACCCAATATTCCCACAAGAGACTTGGTACGAGACATCGTGATAGTGCGTGGTTTTGGACCCATTTCATATATATTTTTTCTTGTGACTAACAAAATTATGTTAATGTAGTAGAAAGTACACCCAGCCATAATTATTTCTGCATAAATGACTGTTTGTTATGTGTAAGGGAATGGATACATGGATCCCATATCCAGTGAACAAGCAACTAAGTTGTATAATAATTTCTCTCCTTCAGTAGATACTTTGTGTGTATAACTTTCTAAAAGGGGCAATTTCAAAATTGTTCCTTAAAATCTAACTTTACCATTAAAAAGGATTTTAAATAAAAATTTCTCAGACACCAAACATGACCCTCCTACCCGCTCCCAATCAAAAGTTAGCACTTATTACATGTAATTAGGTAGCCCAATGTTATCCTACAGTAGAGTTCGCCTCACAGAGCTGAAAATGGATTTAGGAGTTTTTCACCACCAGGACATGTAAAATTTAAATGTACATGTCCAACTTTTTAATTACGACCTACACTGTAGCCTAGGACTTACATTAGGGTTGACTTAAAAAGGGAGTTTTAGACTTGGCAAAAAGTTATTTTGCCAAGTCGAATTGGCAGTTTAAAAATGCTAGCAGGCTGCAATGGTAGGCCTGAGACATGCTTTAAAGGGCTACTTAAGTGGGGGGCACAAAAGGTGCTGCAGTCCCACTGGTAGCATTTAATTTACAGGCCCTGGGTATATGCTATACAACTTTACTAGGAACTTATAAGTAAACTAAATATGCCAATCCGGTGCAAGCCAATTTGATCATTTTTGGAGAGTGAACACAAGTACATTTTGCACTGGTAAGAAGTGGTAAAGTGTGAATAGATATAAGGCAACAAAAATGAATTCAGCAAAAATAGGAGGGTGAAGAAAAAAAGCTTGGGGGTGAACCCACAGTGAGGGTTAGGTCCAAAAGTGGTGAATGAGATTGTCTATGATTTTCCCTCATGACCAAAGAAATAGTGAAAAATTACCACAGTGAACATGACCTAACTTGGAAATTAAAAAGCATCTGAACTGTAGATTGGAAATAGAGTATTACTTGTACCCAAATGTCTTCAAACAGAAGTGCTGATACTTGGTAAGCCCAGAATGTTTTCCATTCAAATGGCTATAAAAATGGGAAATTCCTTGACACCTGTAAAGTCCGAATTTTGGGCCCGATGTATGAAGAAATTGTTTTGCGATTCCCTAAATGCGGATCCTTGCGATTCGCAATTACGAAATCACAAAACGACATATATGAAAATGTGTTGAACACTTTCTGCGATTCCCAGTGGGTCACAAATTACCTACCTCATGAATATTAATAGGGTAGGTGGCAATTTGCAACCCATTAGTAATCGCAAAATCACAGGGATGATGGCCTGCTGAGGTCAGCAGACCACCATGTCTGTGAATGTTTTTAAATGAAGCAATCGTGTTTTTTATAAAGCATCCCGTTTTCCTTAACCCCTTCAGTGCTCATGACGAGCTCAGCTCGTCATGCTGCGCGGTAGCGCTGTGCGCATGACGAGCTGAGCTCGTCACCACCCCACCCGCGATCGGAATGTCCAGCACACGAGCGGAATTCCGATCGCGGTCTAGGGGTTAAAGGAAAACGGGATGCTTTAGAAAAAAAAAAAAAGAAAAGTTTTCCTTTCATTTTTTAATAGCAGGCAGTGGTGCGTGGGACCACTGTCTGCTCTTACAAAAAGTTTTTGCATACATTCACAAAGGGGAAGGGGTCCCTTAGGGACCCCTTCCCGTATGCAAAATGGGTTACCTCCAACTTGAAGTTAGTGGTGAAATGCGAATGTTTTGCGACTGTATTCATGCTCACAAAACATTCATACATACCCTTACGATTCGGTATTTGGAAGGGATGCCCTGAACACGCCCCTTCCGAATACCGAATCGCAAACCCATTTTGCGATTCGGTAACAGGTTATCGAATCGTAAAATACGGTTTGAAACATGAGAAAAGCCGGTTTTGTGTTCACAAACGGGCCTAGTCTGCGCATCGAGCTGTTTACGAATACAGAATTACTTGAAACATGTGGCTCTTTGTGTCATATTCAACACAAAGTTATTGTGTGCCCCTCTGACTAACAAAGTATTTGTTTGTCTACTAAGACCCTGTGCTAGTGCATGGTATTACATTTTCATTGCAAAAGGCATCATGCACTGTAAAGGTGCCATTATTGTCAGCAAAAAGACTTGACACTGCTTTGCATTGCTTTGTGTCAGTGGCATTACTTGGGTGTTACTTGGGTGGATCAGAACAAACACTAATAGGTTTGACACAATGCACAATTTACCAAGACAGCCACACCGAGCTTTGCATCAAAACAATACCTCCTTGAAGCAGGATCCAACTGGAAATGTTTTATTTCTGAAGAAAGATCTAGGCATTGCATTAGGCTGATGTTCAAATCACACACGTAGTGAGTGGGATCCTTTTATGTTTGTATATAGGTAGGAATGTGTAACTAGAAGGGTATGCTTCCAAAACAAATCATTCACTGGTCCGTACACATAGACCTCTGTGAAGCTGTGCAAAATGCAAGGCAGCCTTTTAGAGTGCCAGCATAAGGACTCACAGTGGTAGCAGGCCAGTCTGAGTATACTTTGTTCTGTGCTGTGGTTTCCTCTGTTACGCAACGCAGAGCAGCAAATTAGGTTACTGCACTGCGTTGCTTGAAACATCATTACATCTGGGCTTAAATGTTTGTTTTTTTCATAACAGATTTTATTAGCATACTTTCAGCAACCCGAGTGTCCAATGGACTACATCATTACTTGCGGATATATACATGCATTATTATAGCGTATACTTTTAGCGACAAAACTTTACAACAAAACAACCCCAATGCTTTAGTCTGTGCCAATTACATATAGCTTAAATGTTCTTTTAATTAAAGATCTCAGATTAAATGCTTTTCAAACTAAAAGTTCCAAATTATAATATTAATATCTGTGCATTCACATCTTCCTTAGAATGTTCTGAGACAGCTTCTAGTAACCTAAAAGGTGATTCTGGTAAGGAATATCAAAGGCAGAATATCTCATGGTCACAATGTCGTAGCCAGAACATTGAGGGGCAAAATATTGAAGTGGTAAATGCACAGAGGGAGGTGTGGATTTAATACTCTTAAATGCACATCTACCTACCTTGAAGATATATGTATCACTAAGGTATGTATATATGGAGTTAGATATAGAAAATCTAGACATACTTACCTTTCAATAATTTGTTCCTCGATATTCTGATCACGATATTGAGACCCTTCAATATTCTGTCTTTGATATTCCCGACCCAGACCCTGAAAATGAGACACTAGCTGATTAATTAGCTAAAGGGTGCTCACCATATAACACAGGTGAAGGAGTTCCTGAATTGCTCCCACTGGAGCGGAGGGCGATGTGAAACATGTAGTGCCTGATCTACAACACCTGGCGGTCCCATAAACCCAAATACATTTTGCACCTGAGGCATGATTTCAAAACTTCTTAAATACCATATTCCCAAGGCAACTTTACAGACATAACTTTCTGGCAAAAGCAATTCAGGGGCAGAACATTCGGGTTTCCATAGCCTGGGAAAAATTAACTAGTTGAACTCAGCATTGTGGCTTCAAAAGACCACACCTTATTCTGAAAGGAACTGAAAACAGGACTGTTCTCCAAATCATCACCAGCTAAACACCTAAGGAATGCTAATACTGTAATGTGCAAGTAAACTGTGCAAAAAGTATTCCTTCCCTTACATCTATTTATGCCACAGAGTCCATCTCATTGTACATGGTTTGAGTTTGTGGAGAAAAACTTGCTGGGGGAACACGGTCTAGCAAATCTGTCTCCACTCAACTGTCTCCTTGATTTTTTTCAGAATGAATGACATTTAAAAGTCATGAATTGTCACTTTAATTGAGCTTGGCGAATGCCTTACACAACAGAAATGTTCCCTGTGGACCTTTTTAACCAGGACCACAAAATATTTTTGTTGCCCTTTACGGGTGCATCCCCGCACCGTCCATTTCTTTTCTCTAAGTTCACTGACAGATATTGCATCGTATAAATAACATTCTGGATGAATGGTGTCCCGGATGTCATCCGAAAGCTAGCTCTTTTTGTCATATGTGATTCTTGTCCAGTGGCGGTGCCCTATTGGTAAAGGGTGACCAAACTCTTATCCAAATTATCTGCCTGGTTGTTGACATCATCTCCAAGGCTATTGGCCTGTATAAAGGTTGGCAGATGGATAACTCAATCACAAACATGGCGGATATCCTGTCCATCTTACTCAAGTGCATTAAATCATTTGACAATTGTAATATGGTGGGCAGGATATCCCACATGTTTGTGGTGGAGTTACCCATCCCTCAAACCCTTAATCAGACTCAGACCCTTATTTATGAAGGGTTTACGCCGCCATTGCATCACTTTTTGTGACGCTGCGGTGGCGTAAAAAATGTGTCATACTGTGCCATATTTACAAAGTGACGCATCTAGGCAGATGCGCCACTTTGTAAACTCCTGCACTATATTATATCTGCGTCAGGTATAATGTATGCAGGGTGGGCATTCCCCCGTAAAAAAGGCTCGTAGAAGTGGTGTAGGGAAATCTATGAGATTTCGCTGCACCACTTCTACAAGTTCACTACGTCAAATCCTTACGCCTGCTTCACAGCAGGCGTAAGGGCTGATGCAGGCCCTTTTACATGGGACTTGCCCATGTGTAATGACACATTGCTGGAGTTACGTCTGTTTTGCAACACACTCCAGCAAGCGTCATTACTACACCACCAGAACCGTCAGGATTCCTGACGTATCTGATCAATCCTTGCGACATGGAATGGCATACTGAAAATACGGCGCATCCAAAGTGTCGCAAGAAGGGCGAAATGAAAAGTGTGGCATGGCTGTTTTCAACCAGCGATGCCACACTTTTCATAAATGAGGCCCTCAGAGTTTGTTGAGGCAGGTGCTGAAGAAGAGGAAGAACAAGTTCACTACTGAATTTATACATTTGGGACAGGTGTTAGTGAAAAAATGCATTGCTATGGCTTGGAAGTGAGGTGAGGGTTTGAACAAAAGTCAGAAGAAGCAGGAGTTACCAAAACAGGTTTTAGCGGAAAGTGCTGTAAGACATTATACAGTAAATAATTGCATGGAGAAAACGGTTTATATATAAACGGGATTCAGCATATATGACAGATTGCCCACATGAATCAGAAAGAAGTCTGGAGGGAAAATGGGAGAGGCTTTATAAGCAAATTTGTGATGATGTGTTAAATGATATTCTATTTTGTTATCTTTGCCACCTACATTGATCAAGATCTAGAGTGTCGAAATGTCCTGCGTCGAACATAGTATGTTTTATATGCAATGAGTTGTTTTGCACCTGAATACTCCATACGATTCATCCGTGAAATCCACCTGTCCTGTTGTCACTCAGCCCCAGGAGGTGGTTTCATTGTTGTTTTTCCTAATATGTTTATCTTTCCCTCATACAAATACAAAAATAGGAGGAAAATGGGATTGGCAGGTGGGACTGCTGAAGGGTGCTCTAATAGTAGCAATTCTCCCCGGATGAGGCACACCGCTAGTTATTGTCTGCCTGGGTGGATCTCAGTAGCATGGAGGTTGAGCTCCACCTCTGGTGATGTGTGTACCTTACACAGGTGAGGGGCTGAAAGGCCCCCTGCCTGGGCGGGTACCGCTCTGCCCTTTGATCAGTGGTGACAATTTATCTGATGCCTTGGGGACTGCCAGGTGGAATTGGCTGGGCTATTTTAACTCTTTCTTTAAATGACTCTACTTGGCAGAGAGGAATTCCTATGTATCATCCCTTCTCTTTCTTGAATTACTGATCTACTTCAACATTTCCTGCTCATGTCTGTGGGTGGTTCATTTTCCATCATTAAAGCCCTGATATTTTTTGGTCTTCCTTAAATCAGATTCTGACATCTGCTGAAAAATAAGCGTTGGCGATTCAAGTGGAGGCAGAAGGATGCATTCAAATAGCCAATAGCATTATGTGAAAGAAGAATACTCCGCTGGGCTGAGCCAAGATATGATTGACAAAGTCTCAAGCCTTTGGCTGAAAGAGCCATGTCTAAGAAACCCAACTGTTAAAAGAGGCAGACTCAAAGCCCACTCTATATAATTTGTTATCAATAGCTCTTGTGCTGTCAAAACCTATACATAAAAGGGCTCACAAGTTATGACAAAGGCAGCTGTTCCTAGAATTAGGATACGGAGAACTATTAAGTCAATGTCATGACTAATCTTGTTATATCACAAAACCTATTAATGAAGGGACGTTTGATATTACTCTTTTGTGTAAAACTGCACATCTTTCTTAGCTTCTGTATATTTTTTAAGTTGTTGATAGCAGTGACCTAAAGATAACCCAATATGCTGATGGCGATCCCATAGTGTTGCCTTTTGCTTGACAGAAAGTATAAGCACTATGCTGGTTTATACATGTGCTCTACAACCTTTGTAATTGTAATTGTGTTTATATAGTGCTTACTACTAGTGACGAGGCATCAAAGTGCTTTTCGGTGAGTACGAGCACGCTACTCCGGAACCCAAAAACAATTAGTGGTGGATTAGTATAGGGAACTTTGAACGGTGGGCATGCAAGTCTGTTAGTTGAATTGAATAGGATAACGAGGGATAGAAGGGGGAATAACCTAGAAAGTGCTACAAGTGGGTCCGCAGCACTTACTTTGCCACCCACATAAGTAGCCTTTTTAAACATGTCTCAGGTCTCTGTGTGGAGTTTTAAACTGCCATTTCGGCCAAGTGAAATAAACCTTTTGCCAGGCGTAAACCTTCCTTTCCAATACATCTCACCCCTAGGGCAGGCACTAAACAGCCCACAGGGCAGGATGCATTGCAATTAAAAGGGTGGACATGTATTTTCAACTTTTACACATCCTGGTAGTGAAAAATTCATTTTTCACTCCTGGGAGGCCTACCTCTCCCACAGGATAATATTGGGTTACCTTATTACATTTAATAAGTGATAACTTTTTGGCAGAAGGTGAAACTGTCATGTTTGGTGTCTGAGAAATTGTAATTTAAAACCTTCTTTAATAGTGAAGTCCGATTTAAAGCCACAATTCTGAAAATGCCACTTTTAGAAAGCTGGCATTTTCTTGTCCAAAGCCTTTGCTGCCTGCAGCCTGTTTCCTGGATAACATTGAAGGAAGTGACCCGAAAAGGGCCACCCGGGTCACTCACGACCACCTTCTCTGCCTTCCTATAAATGAAGAGTCGGTCAGACAGTAGAGAATACAAACCAGATATTTATTGAGATTACACTGCAGTGGAGCCCAGTCTGACCAGCCTCTTGGGATGGCTGTCGAGGGACTGAAGCCCGTAAGCATACAATTACATTATGTTCGTTTGCAAAGTCCACAAAGGCACGCCTACTATGGAAAAACACTAGCAGGTGTTGTAATACAATGGGGGTACAGAGCATAAATTTCGATTCTGCAGCTGGGCACAGGCTATCTACTGCCCAAGGTCATCTGGCCTATCCTCCCTACCAGACGGGTGGGAGAAAGGCTCCATCTAACAAGAAAGGTATGTACTAATGAGGATATTTACAATTATAGAAGAAAAAGCTCAACCTTGGGAAACAAAACTTACCAAGGACCGTTTCTCAAAAATAACTAAGCAGCAGTTTCGATTATCATACAAAATGGCGTCCAGATTGCAAGATGGTGTCGCGAATGCTAAAATATACGGACAGAAGGGCTTCCCAATATTAACAAACCCTCCTGTTAGCATGAACTAACCATCTACAATCGAAAAGACATAAACATAAAGGAATAATGAAGCACATAGCTTGTTTATGCACATGTTATGCTGTCAATAGTGGGAGTATATTCCAATAGAAGAGAAGATGTTTCGAGGACACCCTCATCTATGGCCATAATGTCATCTACTTCTTTCTGTAATATTATTGCTGCATTAGTGTCATGAATCGATATCTTCTTCTTCGGAGCCAATACAGAGATACAGTATGTGCAGCACATTGGGAGACATTGAATAAGAACACAGCAAAGTATCAATATAACAATGAAATATATTGCTTTTTCTATTAGCCACCCCCATGTTCCAAAAAGGGACCAACTCCAATTTCTTTGTTCCATACCTTTGACATTCTCGATAATATCGAAGATATGCTTGGTGATATTCTTTTCCATATTTGTTATGCCCACTACACACTGATCGCCAATAACTGCGCATGCACCACCATTGTTTGCTAAAATAAAGTCCACTGCATATCTAGTCTGTTCAGAATAAATCCTCATACTTTCTAATTGAATGGTGATGTCACGTAATGCTGCTACTGTGGTATTTGACAATATCTGTAATTTACAGCCAAAATATTCCCGTGCCTTTTCAGTCCTACTCATAGCCATTCCCCCTGATGTGAAAATGGCAGACAGGATATAACCAAAAGTAATACCATTACTATAACTGTTGATCTCAATATCTGTTACTCCTTCACAAAATTCCTTTGTAAGTGTTCTCTTTACCCATTTTATTTGTCTGTGAGCATATTTGCAAGGGACCCCCAGGGGCAGCACCATCCCAAGAGCTACATCATTGGTGCCATTATGAACATTTGAGTACGTTCCATTAGTGAGAAAGAAGAACCCGGGATGGGCATATATCGGCCTGTCATAATTCACAGCTGAATAACGAGAATTACCTATAACGGTGTCAGAACCTTTCGAACCTTTCAAAGGGAATGTCTGTTTGGGTATGATCACCCCAGAACAGTTGATATACAAAATAGTATCAGTATTATTTATGATGGGGCAACAAGCAGGGTAATAGCCAGCTTTTCGGGGAACCGTCACTTCTTTATAATGCCAACCCACCAATGTAATATTTTGCTCTTCCAAATAGAAGTTATCACAGTACGTATTATTGTCACAACCGGGGTACCCTGTTCCTGTGGGTTGACGATGATACAAGCATGGCCCTGGGCAGCCAAAACCAAACTCCCCTTTTATCTCAACAAAATTTGTCGGCTTAGAATATGTATAATTTATCAAAGACAGAGGGTAAGCGGTCCATAGGCTAGTTACAGATTCAGTAGGATAACAAGCAACACCATTACCAAAAAATCTCTTATGAGTATCTAGAAAAACATTATTAGAAAGCATTCTTTTCCGTCTTGGTGTGAAAAAGATATCATTGTCAGAAGTAGGCGAATTACTTGCATTTTCTAACGCCCAAAGAACTCCACAAAGAATAATCATCAGCAGAATAGCAAAAAGAAGGAATAGCACTCTCCGCTGCTTCACCCATGATGATCGGGGCAAAACAACAAAACCCAATGGCTGTTCTTCATCAATCATTGGCCTGCCAAAAAGATGCATGATAGCGGAATGAAAAGGTACTATTAATCTAACCGTAATGAAACTAAGCAAACAATCTTCTTTCCAGAGTCCGTTTTTCTTCTCCTGTGAGCGTCGCTGGCAGGCTCCTATTGTTCATTCACGGTGGTGCTATCAAGCACTTCTCGCTGGAGCTACACAATTGTAGCCCTTGCTGAGGAAAATCCACTTCTTTCAGGATAGGGTACTCTCCCTCCTGGGAAAATACCCCAAACTTATCCTGTCCAGTGTCTCAAACAATGCACCAATCTCTCTGTCCCTGCTCTATTGTCCCTATGCTTCATCCATTAAGTCCATCCCTACTAGTCTGACTTTTCCTTTAGTGCACTGTTCCTTCGTCAAGGATGAAAATTGTACTTAACAACTCCAGGAACAAAGGGATCAAGAAACAAACATTCACTTTCAGTGGTATGGACTGATTCGGATTCAAACACAGCAGGGCCAGCTGACTTGAGCTCTTGGCTGGCCTTAACCTCAGGTGGCACTGCTTCATTCAGGACTGCATCACTCTCCTCCTCAGAAGGTGCCCACGTTATTCGTTATATTGGTGTCCGTCCAATTTTGCCTGTCTTCGGTGTTTAAGTGGCTTGCGGGCGCCCAATTGAAATGTAATGAAGACAAGTCGGAGATCCTCCTGTATGGTAATTTCCCCCCTGGCTTCAGAGACTCGATCTGGCCATCTGAGTTCCCGCCACCGTCTTCTAGCGGTAGTACCGCAAAGAATTTGGGAGTTCGGTTTGAGGATAATTTATCTTTCTCCACCCAAGTCAAGAGACTTTCAGGGAGCTGTTTTGGTATCCTCAAAATTTTAAGAAGATTTCTCCCTCTTCTCCCACGGCCGGCGAAAGAGACAGTTGTCCGCGCGCTCATTCTTTCCCGCCTGGATTATGCTAATGCTCTTTATGTGGGGATACCGGCGTACTCCCTGAATAAACTCCAGGTGGTGCAAAATGCGGCGGCTCGGCTCCTTTTAGAGATCCCCTTAAGAAGCAGTGTGCGAGGTCATCTTCGTTCTCTTCACTGGCTTCCCATGGCGGCCCGGGTGATATTCAAATCTCTTGCCATCGCCCATCGTGCCCTGCATGGTCTTGGGCCAGCTTATCTGCGTAAGTGTTTTTCTTTTTACGTCCCAGGGAGACAGTTACGCTCCTCCGCTCTTCTTCTGGCGAAAGTGCCCCGCTTCTTCCGGCACAGGCTTGGTGGCTGTTCCCTGGCTGTTATGGCTGCTCAGGCATGGAACGCCCTTCCGTTTGCGCTTCGCAACATCAAAGATCCTGTGGTTTTTAAAAAACTGTTAAAAACTTATCTCTTTGCTTAGTGCTGGCGAGGTTTTTAGTCCCTCTGTGCTCGCGCCGGGACACTCCTTGGAGTAGCTGTGCGCGTTAGAAAATCATATAACATAACAATCATATAACATAACATTCTGGCATCGGAGAAAGGGATGAAGCAAGGAACCTTTTCCGTCTCAGAGTCCCCTATGCCGTTGATCCTCCACTGGTCATATGGCAGGGGAAGTGGCACCTTCTTGGTATGAGTAGAGTGTATCCAATTCTTCCGCCCGTCCACTTTGACTGCAGTGTGGGTGGCGAGCAGTATTTGGAAAGGCCCCTTCCATCGGGGCTCCAAGCTGCCTTTTCGCTGGAAGTGCTTTATCAGTACATAATCACCAGGCCGAAGGTCGTGGCCGGGTCCCTCTGTACCGGATGGCAAGGCCTCTTGAATCTGCTGATGAATAGAACGCAAATTTTTGGTTAATTCGTATAGATAATCTATCAACAAGGGGTGCTCTATCTCGGAAAAGTGACGGGGTCTTGGAACTCCCCAGACATTAGCGGGACTACCAAAGACAATGTCATACGGGGGCAACCCTGTTCCAGTATGGGCTGTAACTCTTGTTGACAACAAAGCCAATGGTAAAGCATCTGGCCACTTCAATCCTGTACTCTCCTGAATTTTGGCCATCTTTAGTTTGAGAGTACCATTGTACTTCTCAACTAAACCTGCTGACTGGGGGTGATTCGCAGCATGAACATTTTTCTTAATGTGCAAGCTACCGCACACTAACTGGATGACTTTAGAATTAAAATGACTGCCGTTGTCACTCCAAATCAAACGGGGCAAACCAAAGCGAAGGAAAAACTCCTTCAAAAGAGCTTTCGCCGTCGCTAGAGCTGTATTTTCCTTGGTAGGATAAGCCTCAACCCATTTACCGAATGCGCAAACTACCACCAACACATACTTCAAATTGTTCACCCGTTCCATCTCAATGAAGTCCATTTGCAGGACTTCGAAAGGGAAAGAAGGGGGTGCAAAATTACCCGGAGGTGTAGGGGTCCCCTTCCCTGGGTTGTACAACATGCACACCATGCAATATTTTTCTAAATGGGCAGCCGTCTTTGGAATATTATCATTCTGCCACACCAGATCGAGCAACTTGCAGATACCCCTAGCAGTAATGTGAGCTGGTCCATGAGCCATAGTTACTACGGGGAGAACATATGCATCTGGCAACATCCATCTCTGTTTCCCTGACTTATCTATCCAACACCCCTCATCATCCAATTGTGCTGTACTTTCTTGCCATAATGCTAATTCCTCAACCGTCACCTTGTCTTGTGGTTTGTTGCCTGCCTTGTTATGTTGGCCTAGGACTAGCTGCCATGCTGCTTTTCTTTGCGCACGTTACACTGAGCCAGGGCTCCCTCGCCCTTTGCTCTTGCCAAGTTCTTTTGCGCTGTCTGCACTTTCTGTCTTTCACCTTTTCTCTTGTTCGATTTGGGCTCAGACTGCACAACATGTACAAGGTCACATAACAATGTATTTCGGTTCTTCCTGATATGGCCAGTCTCGCGCACCCAGACATAACATTAGGCGCAAATGACATGAAACTTTGTGTGCCTTTAATACTGGGGTTTTTACTGGCGCTTAACACACTTGGAGAAATCCTTTTCAGTGAGAAGAGCTATGAGGTCCTGCTGATGTAATTCTGCATCTAGAGACTGAGGTATGGGGGTTCGCTAGTCAAAGCCCAGAGGTCTTCTATTTTTATAATAAACTATCTTACTGCACGGGGAGGGTGGTAATGTTATTTAGACATTTATCCACTGAGTTATGAAATGCTTTCCCGTTTGTATTCTATGGAATTGTAACCATGCTGCTTATATTAGTCATATGCATTATGCTATTAGTACTGACACGTGTACTGTACATTAGAGCACGTAAGTTGGAATAAACATTTTAACCTATCCAGTGTCTCTTCCTACGCACATTGTGGACAAGTACGAGTGAGTGACGAAAGAGTGTTCTTGCTTCTGCGAGTCCTGAGATAAAGATACCGTGTTCTGGGTTGTCTAATCATTGGTACTTGGGTGCTAATGGGATGCTAAGCTAGTTGGGTTGGGGTTTTTGGGTGCTACGGTATATGGTAGGCAAACCACTGTATTCCGGGGTCCCATTATCCTGTGCATAGCTCTGTGTATGTGCAGAAACCTTATGACATGGCGCGACCACCGTGGGGCTGCTTATCTGCGAGACGCTTGAGTAGTACTTGTGCTTGTCCACAAAACCCTCACATACGCTTCCGGAGGCGTAAGTGACGGTGATACCTCCTATATTGAATGTTTTATAGGTTCTTTCAAGCTTGAAGTTATTAAAAAAGGTTACATACATAACCCATTTTGTGCTCCCTGTTAGGTTGTCGAATACAATTGTTTAGTTATGGCTGGTGTGGCGATAGCTGCACATAGCCGAGGACCAATCCGAGAACACTTAGGTGTATACGGAGTGCCCGATGCTGGGGTCGAGTTGGTCTTTGTGGTTCAAGCCGATCCGGCTTATCACTTTGAAGTGTTTTACACTTGGATCACTTTTGAAGCGGTGGATGCAGGTGATAAGCTGTTTCATGAATATAAACCCACCGCTATTCCTGCTGCCTATCGACCCTATACTACTCTTGAAGTGCCTCTCACGGCTTGGCAGCACCGTGTTTGGTTTAATGGCGCCCTCCCCAACCAACTACCGCAGTTCGTTTAGGCCCCTTATCCATTCTGGGGGCCACTTGGCCTGTATTGGCCGGGTATACCCCGCATCCAAATTATCTGGCATTACCAATTGCGGAACTGCGCACTATGCATACCGAACTGGTGCGAGTGCATCGAGCCTTAGTGACATACGTTACAGGTAGCCTACATGGAGCTGCCCCTGTAGTCGCTGGCCAACCAGCTATTGCAGCTGGAGTGACCATAAGTCCTGTCATGGTAAATTCTGTGATGGGCAAACGTCCACAGAGTAAGGACGATTATCCTTACTGGCTTGCCGAAAAGTTCGATCAGATAGAAGCAGTGTTTCCACATACGTCCCCAGTGGATAAACATCGCATCCTTACGATAAGTTTGCCAAAATACTTAATCCCCGATTTGACATCATGTGAAAACTGGGGTAAGGTATTCGCAGCAGTTTATTCAAAATGTTTTGGTACTCCTTCCATGACGGTTCTACCCTCTGTAATTAAAAAAGTACAGGATGAGCATGGCCCTGAAGCGGCTGTGGAATTAGGGATGAGACTAGTGGGAGTGTTTGATGTAGTAGCTGAACTGATCCTTGGAAATGTCAAGGGCGATGCAATGAACTTTCAAGTAGCGAATGCTTTGGCTTTGGTCCCAGAGTTGGACAGGCCTCGCGAATTACCGAAAATTATAGCCCGGGCTTATAAAACAATTGGAAGAAATAGCCTAGGCAACAAGCCTTTTGTAAAAATGCAAACTCAATCGCAACCACAAATTACACAAACAAAAAGTACATCTGAGAAAGATGATAGACCAGTCTTCACTAAAAAGAGTTGGAGACAGAAAAAACAGGGTAAGCAACAAAAGAAGCCGGGGTCGAGAGGCGCTTCCCCAGTTTCGGTTTCTTCTGAACGTACTTATGATTTACGTGATAGGTCGAGAATTAAATCACCAGAAAGGTTTCAGAGCTCTGATACCCGTTCTCCTCGTTCTTCACAGGCCCAGACGTCGTCACAGGCTGGTGGAGGAGGACGGCAAGATAGAGGAAGGGGCCGAGAGGCTCCCCAGGAGCGAGACCAACCTCGACAACAAGTCAGAGGGAAAGCAGAAGACTTTCACCTTCCTCGACCACAATTTCAAAAGAAAAAGGTTGCCGCTGTAACAGCGAAATATGCCACAGACCGTGAGAACGAGACTCCAGAATTGGACGTGGGCAGTGACCCTCCTAGACAGCGCCGCGGAAGTTACCATAGTGCGGGAGGCGCTACGTCCTCATATGGAGGCGACAGCAACTGAAACATTCGTTACTGTAGAGACAGCTGACACGAGAGTGGCACCCCCTGACAGACTTTACAACATAGTCATCCAAATTGAAGGTGACATACCGCGTGAAATAAAAGGGATTTTTGGGAAAATCTAACCTCTTCATATGACATTTTGTTAGCAGAGGTGGATTGGCCACCCCCATTCGTTTTAGCTGCACATAAAGGAGAGGAGGTAATCCTTCCAAGCTTTTCAAGGCATGTCCCAAAAGACAAAGCTGAAGCACTTGCAGCTGAGTGGGCTGTGTACCTGGCACCAGCGTTATACCGCAACCATGTGGGATGGGATGAAGAATCACCTCCTCATGCAATACCTTTGCGGTCACTACCGCAGCCACAACCCCAATATCCCATCAAACGGCAGGCAAAAGGCCCCGTCTCCGAAATTCTGACACAGTTGGAATATCAGGGAGTAATCGAACCATGCGTATCACCTATGAACAATCCCCTTTTCGTGGTTTCTAAACCCGATGGATCGTACCGCTTAGTTTTGGATTACCGGCATTTAAATTCCCATTGTCGGAACTTTGCGGTACAGAATACACACAGTTCTGCGCTTGTAGACAGTCTTGTTCGTAAAAAATACAAAACGACACTTGACCTTTCAAACGGTTTCTACACGCACAACCTAGCCCCGGAGAGTGGTCAATGGACCGCATTCACTTCCGGTGGTAAATTATTCCAGTTCCGGCGTTTACCCATGGGCTACAAAAATAGTCCGGGTATATTCGCCGCCCGTGTTGTTTCTTTGTTAAATGACATTGATCAAGACGCATGTTCGTACGTAGATGACATCTATCTGACGGACGACGAATTATTTCAGCATCTGTCCCGTGTGGACCGCATTATTCTTGAATTTGCGGAGCAGGGTTACAAATTTAACTTTGCTAAGACACACATTGCTGAATTTACCGTTCTGTTCTTGGGCTATGAGCTCAACAACGAAGGTAAGGGCTTAGCCCCCCATTTCCTGGAAAAATGTGCACATTTGTGCCCCCAAATACTCTGAAGAAACTTCAGTCTTTGCTGGGTTTCCTGAATTTCGGGCGTACCTACATTCCCGAATATGCCCAGCGTATCAAGCCTTTGTATGCTTTGATACAACCTACTTATTCAAGGTCTTGCTGGCTGCCTGAGCATACCTTAATTCTGCAGTCTTTGCAGACAGACCTATTGGAGTCTAAATATCTTTTGACTCGTGATAACCACACAAACCTGGTGATTAGAATAATTCCGGGGGCGGTGGGATTCACATACTTAACCTTTAATGAAGGTGATACAGTACCCATTGCATACAAGTCACATCTGTACACTTCCACTGAATTGCGCTTTACATCTGTCGAAAAAGTTCTAACTGCAGTGCAAATGGCGATTCTAAAAGAACGCGCACTGGCACAGGGAAAGCGAATTCTGGTGGTAACACCCTGTCCTGCCCTAGAGGCAGTAACAAAGGCAAGTGTACCGAACTCAAAAGCAATGCATCCCCGTTGGATACAATGGGCTACATCCTTGACGTCTTCGGACGTCACTTTTGTTTTTGATTCTTCTCTTCAGACTCAGGAGTATTTGCAGTATGAATTCGTTCATCCTCCTCCTTTGTTTTTGCTACCGCTTGAGGATTACAAATGTGTGATCTACACCGATGGTTCGGCGCAACCGGCCACTGGGTCCAAGCACGCTTATTCAGCTGCATGTGCAATTGTCGCAGGTTCTTTTGTTGATGGAAAGTTCAAATCCTCTGCAGTGCATACTCGCACACTTGGAGATAGTACCGCACAATTGGCCGAGCTGCATGCATTGCTACTTGCGCTTGAGTTCGCTTCTCAGGATGAGACCACTCTTATTGTATGTGATTCCTTCTACTGTGTACAATCTTACAATGACAATCTGTTTTTCTGGTCAAAAAATGACTACAAGGACGCAAAAGGGAGCACAATTAAGCATAAAATGCTTTGGGTTCGAGTGGCAGAATTGCAACAACGTCTGCCCCTCACACAGGTGGTTCACACCTTAGGCCATCAGCGGGTGGGCGCACACGCTATTGGTAACGATCTGGCAGATGAAGCTGCCCGTTCAGCAGTAGTCACGTGTTCAGTAGCAGCGGTTACCAGGTCCATGTCTAAAATTGACCCTGTTATTCTAGCAGCTATTGCTGCAACCAAGGAAGGTGATAATTACCCTACAGGTTTCCCTTCCAAGTATTCTTACAAATTAAGTCCCGATCAGGTTCCTTATGTAACAATACCTGACGTTGGAGATCGGCTGATCCCCAACGCGGACCGCAGGAGTGCCTTGATATCAGCTGCACACGAAGGCATGGCTTCGGCTCATGCAGGTGTGTCAGCTACAGTTTCCATCTTGCAGCAGCGTTATTGGTGGCGTGGATTGTATAAAGACACCCGTGCTTTTGTGCTTTCCTGCGACGTTTGTCAACAGATTAAGCCTTCCACGGTAACACGCCCACCACAGACTCCGCTCTGCATTGCTAACAGACCCTTTGGGTGTGTTTACTTGGATCACTGCGGTCCATTCTCATCAGACACTGCCTATAAATACATCTTAGTAGCAGTGGACTCGTGCACACGGTTCCTCTGGGTCTGGCCACAACGTAGTGCTGACGCTCGAAATGTAATCAGGGATTTGCGTGTCTTTGTGGGAATTTTCGCATGCGGCACCTTCCATTCGGACCAAGGTCCAGCGTTTGCCTCTAAGGCTTACAAGGATGCAATGGCTTCGCTTGGGGTGCGGGTGAAATTTTCGTCTCCGTATAGGCCTGAGGGCAACTCTATCGTTGAACGAATGAACCGTGACTTAAAGCAATCCTTAACAGCTAGAGTTATAGGTACTGGCAGGAACCGTTCAACGTGCACTTAATAATCTCCCTAGAAGACCTCTGGGTGGGCGGACCCCATACGAAATGCTCTTTGGCATAAGAATGTTTGTGCCTGACCTTGAGGGTCCAGACATCGCGGCGCAATCCGCCAAGTTTGATGTAGATAACCATTCTGCTATGTTACAGGACTTACAAGAAGCCCGAGACAAACTTGCAACTACACATTTGCCTTCAGCCACAGATCCTGCGTTGCAGATTCCGGTAGCCGGCTGGCTTCCAAAGGTTGGAGAACTGGTTCGAGAGAAGGTTGAAAACAAAAGAATTTGGCCCCTCTTTTCGTGCACCGGTTCCAGTTCTGGGCTTGAAGGGAACACGTACAGTCATCTTACCACCGCTTCCTGGTCGCAAGGAGAACAGATACATCTCAGTGGAAAATGTCAAGCTACAGCGCCTGGCCGATCCTGAATAGTGTCACACCAGCGGTCTCTTGTCCTGCCATTTATCGGACATATGTTCGTGGCCCATCTACACGAACGGTCGCTGATGCTGTAATTGAGATGGTTGATTTGCCTGAAACTACAATTGATCCCCAACTCTCCACCAATATCGACGAGGACGAGTATACTTATCCTGCATCTGAATCGGTGGCACATCAACCAATAACGCCACTGAGTCCGACTCGTTATTCCTTTGATTCGGATTCCACATCTTCAAAAGTCCCATCCAAGTTCAGCCTTTTTGTATCCTGGTTTAGAGACAATTTTTGATTCCACCCTGGACATACCTCTGGTTGATACTTTTCTTGATTTTTCTGTTCATGTCCATTGGCTTTGTCACAGTGTTTTTTCTACTAATCAATGGTCACTATTTACCTGAACGCTCTGCTGTAGACTATGTTTCTGGAACTTTGGCTCCTCATTCCTCGTCTCACATCATGAAGCGTGACCACACATTTGTGAACATTTCAGCTTTTCCAGTTGCTGATGGCATCGTATGGGATGCAGTGAACTATCAAATCCATGGTCCGACGGAAATTATTAATGTACCTAATGTCCTTCGTGTCTCAATGGGTGATGTAGTACAAAATAATATTCATTCTGATGATTGGGATGTGCATGCCGTTGAAGCATTGTTTGCCGATTTAAAATATTATGCATCTTTTAATGCTGAGGATTTATATATGAATTCTGCGAATTATGCCGATTTGTATTGTTACCAACATTGGGGTAATCATTTTCTCCATAAGCCAAGTGCCCTGCGTAGTTCTGTTAACTACACCCAATGGGAACATTGTCCAAACCCCTTGCCAGGTAGCTCACAGACTCTTCGAAATAAGTTTACCTATTTTACTGATTTTAATCGGTCGAACCCTGCATCCTATTATTTTAGACTTAATACCACATCAACTCAGAAAATTATGTTAACACACACCAAATTGCTTTATTCGGGTTCCTTTTTAAGTGCCCTAGCAGTGGGTGGTTATGAGTACTGGGAGGATACAATAGATTTGAAATCCATTTGGGGCTCCAAGCCATGGCAGGTACAGGGAACCGAGGCGTTGCATCGTGCTTGCCTCATCCCTACCCAAATTATGTTCCTAAATGCTTCCATCTATCAAACTACATGTTGGGGCTTAGCTACCACTAAACAATTAAACTCGCCCTCAATTCCATCCCTGTCGAGTTTTCCCAATGATAGCTCACGTTTTAACCTGTCCCTGACGACCCTACAGGCTCTATTACAGAATAATTCATTTAATGTTTCCGAACTGGATCAGTCACCCTGGTTGGTATGGCCTATATCATCTAATGCATGTCAAATGCGTTTTCATGACTCAGGTACTGGCTACACACAGGGAAGGCCTGATCCGAGATTTACTGCTTCTCGTACTGTCACTACATATTCTGTTGGTAAATTATGCAAACAATGGCTGCAACATTCGACCCTTGATTCTGTTAAACAACATTTGTCCCTCCTTTCAGGCAATATTGATCTGTCCGACTTTGTTTTGGGACCTCGTGGTCCCCGACCTAAGAGGTTCATTTATGAAACGTATAATGAACTCTGGAAGCTATCACAAATGGAAGCTGCTTCCCGTCTTCGGGAAATAGATCAAGCAAATTTGGAAAAGGTGCTTGCTGTTGTTGACAATAGTATTAATACCCTGTCTTCTCGCATTTATACTTTAGAGAATATTGTGTCCTCTGTTGTTGATATTGTACAAGATGATGTTTCTGTGTTATATCATGGTCAGAATCAATTGCGCTCAGTTATGCAGTTTGCATGGACTTTACAAACGCTCAAGTTAGGTAAAGTTCCTTGGCATTTTTGAACACCTCTGCCTTGTTTCTACCTTTTAATTTAACTGACAAACAGCAATTCATGTCCATGAAAGATGCAACTTACACTCTATTACATATCGAAAAGATGGATCCTTTGTCGTTCTCTGTTGCAGAACTCGATTCTGCTGTGTGGCTAGTTCATGGGGTTATCGCTTTACCTTTTTCCTTGTTTGAATTTGACTCGTGCATGAAACATTATCCTGTGGGCCGTTACCGGCCCTTGGGCAGTGCTTTCCTGCATGAACTCTGGTCCTTGCCTTTCATGTATAAATGCCTTCGGGACGGCAAGGAAGTCTTTCTCACGGGGAGTACTGCGACTCGACTATAGGTCATTCGCTTATTTGTAAACACATTAAATTGCATGGCTCATGTAGCGTTTCCGCTCCTAATCTTGCTTGTGTGCTGAAAGGTATTCCTGCTCCTGTTATTTCTCCTACTTTCACTCTCCTTTCCAATGGTAGTTATTTACTTTTAAATAACGAAAACTGTTGTGGCCTGCAGGCTGGCATTCCTTACATTGTAACAGTTTCGCACAGGGTTGTCTGCTGCAAAAATGTGCTTTTTCCTCCCCCTCATGGCAAGGTTGATATCTCTATTTGGCCTTCCATCCCTACCATGGAGGCAGATTTCAATAGACTGAGCAGAATAAAGGCACTATTATTGAACGAGGAAGTTATGCTCACGTCCGCCCGGGAGACATTCATTCTCCAGGTGGCGAGTACCCACAGTGAAATACAGGCCCTTTTGAACACTAATCTCCCCCAACATTTTGGGAGTTAATTCATCGTATTTTTAACGCATCTAACACAGAAGGTCTGGTACACTTTTTAAAGTCGTGGGGTCTGGTTTGGTGTCCTCCTTCCAAACTATTTTTGGTGTCATCCCGGCGTTTATTCATCCTATTTTTTCCAGCGTCTTTGGCGGTTTCCCGTTGATCATCGCCTTGGCGGCTGGTGTCCTGTTATTAATTTGTTTTATGCGCAATGGCTGCTCCCCGATGGGACCTGCTCGATCCGGAACGCCTCCAGCTGCTTCGTGAGCGCCTTTTGGATGGTTTTGGTGTCTTGCCATTGGCGACACTGAGTGTGTCATATACTCTTTCCTTTCGCTTTGCGTATTTCACTTGCGTGCAACCTGTAATGACTTGCATCCGCTGTCCTTTCACCTGGACCTTGGATTATTGCCTCTCCAATTCGTCATTGTCTGTTCCGGATTTTGTTCAGTTGATGGGTCCCTTAGAGGCCCATGAGCAGGACTGTTCCGTTGCCGGCTGTATGGCGCGTGCGGCTGCACTGGGGATTTTGGCGCAATGGGATATCTGGGCGGCTGCCCAGGATCTCCTACAACAAAGCTGTTTCGTTTATCACGCAAGTTGTCCCGCATTGCTTTTGGATGCTCCCTCTGCTGAGGAGCATTCCTGCTCTTTTGATCTCATGGATTGGATGGCATCTATGTTTTTTGACGATTCCAATGATGCCCTTTTGGAGGGTATGGCTTTTTTCTGCACTTACACTTTCATGGATTGACTTGTTTTTCGCCGTTTGGGCGCTCCCTGTGCTCTACTGAAAATTTTTTGTTTGCCCTCTGTCTTGGACGCCGGACTGACCAGGGGAGGGTGTCTTGTGGTTTGTTGCCTGCCTTGTTATGTTGGCCTAGGACTAGCTGCCATGCTGCTTTTCTTTGCGCACGTTACACTGAGCCAGGGCTCCCTCGCCCTTTGCTCTTGCCAAGTTCTTTTGCGCTGTCTGCACTTTCTGTCTTTCACCTTTTCTCTTGTTCGATTTGGGCTCAGACTGCACAACATGTACAAGGTCACATAACAATGTATTTCGGTTCTTCCTGATATGGCCAGTCTCGCGCACCCAGACATAACATTAGGCGCAAATGACATGAAACTTTGTGTGCCTTTAATACTGGGGTTTTTACTGGCGCTTAACACACTTGGAGAAATCCTTTTCAGTGAGAAGAGCTATGAGGTCCTGCTGATGTAATTCTGCATCTAGAGACTGAGGTATGGGGGTTCGCTAGTCAAAGCCCAGAGGTCTTCTATTTTTATAATAAACTATCTTACTGCACGGGGAGGGTGGTAATGTTATTTAGACATTTATCCACTGAGTTATGAAATGCTTTCCCCGTTTGTATTCTATGGAATTGTAACCATGCTGCTTATATTAGTCATATGCATTATGCTATTAGTACTGACACGTGTACTGTACATTAGAGCACGTAAGTTGGAATAAACATTTTAACCTATCCAGTGTCTCTTCCTACGCACCTTGTGGACAAGTACGAGTGAGTGACGAAAGAGTGTTCTTGCTTCTGCGAGTCCTGAGATAAAGATACCGTGTTCTGGGTTGTCTAATCATTGGTACTTGGGTGCTAATGGGATGCTAAGCTAGTTGGGTTGGGGTTTTTGGGTGCTACGGTATATGGTAGGCAAACCACTGTATTCCGGGGTCCCATTATCCTGTGCATAGCTCTGTGTATGTGCAGAAACCTTATGACAACCTCGCTCTGGATTTCATTCACACTATCTAGTGTGTCCTCAAACATCGTGACTTCCGGCACCCATCTAGCAGGACCTGCTACAAACATCTTTTTCATCTTAGATCGGGCCGTCTCTTTAGCTGTTTGATCCGCAAAAGCATTCCCCCGCCCCACATCATCAGTAATTGCTTTGTGAGCGTACACTTCACTATTGCCAGTTTCTTGGGCAGGGTCAACGCCGACAAAAGTCAATTTATCAAAGGGCCGTGTTGAATCTTTGAACCATGGGAGGTAAGGAATCCCCTCTCTTTCCAGAGCCGCCCAAAATTATGAGCAACTCCAAAAGCATACTTGCTGTCAGTGTAAATATTAACCACCAGTCCCTGACTCAACTCACAAGCCCAAATTAGAGCTGCCAGCTCTGCAGCTTGGGCCGACTGATAGGGGACTCGTGATGTCTCAACTATCGTGTGCAGTGTTGTGATCGCATAAGCAGCAGTTGTGGTGCCATCTGGTAATTTAAAACAAGAGCCATCGACATATAGTTCCCCTTGGGGGTCAGATAAGGGAACATCAGTCAAGTCTACCCGTCCCTTCGTCTCCTCCTCAGTACGAAACATACAATCATGTATGTTTATCTCCTCACTCTCCGAAAGGGAGGGGTAGTAACGTGGCAGGATTCAGAGTGGCACATCGTTTGATTGTAATATGTGGTGCAAAAAGAGTTAGCTCATAGCCAGTCAGACGTGCACTGGTAAGGTGCTGTGTCTTTGTTCTGTTCAAAAGCGTATTCACAGCATGGGGTACCATAACTGTGAGATCAGTGTCAAGAACAAGCCCCGCCGATTGTTGAATAGAGACGGCCACTGCCGCAGTCGCTCTTAAACAGCTCGGGAGGGCTTTTGCAACGGGATCAAGAACAGCAGGAAAGTACGCACACGGCCTTTGCTTACCTCCAAAGGCCTGTGTTAAGACAGAAAGTGCACAACCAGCCGACTCGTGTACATACAACACGAACGGCTTGTTGTAGTCAGGTGTGCCAAGCACAGGGGCCGAACAAAGCGCAACTTTCAATTGCTCAAAAGCTTGTTGACATTCAGGCGTCCAAGGCAAAGGCTCATGCACATCTTTAGTTGTTAAGTGAAGCAAAATTGGGTATCCAATGACGACAATAGGAAGTTATACCAATAAAGGTTCGCACATCCCTTTGGGTCCTTGGAACAGGCATGTTAATTACAGCATTAATACGTTCAGGAGTTAGTTTCCGACCCTCCTTCGACAGTAGGTGACCTAAATAGGTGACCTCCTGTTGACAATATTGGAATTTGGAAAGGGACTCTTTATGTCCACGTTGAGCCAAATGCAGCAACAATTTGACAGTAGCTGCTTTACATCCTTCTTCAGTATCGGACGCAATCAAAAGATCGTCCACATACTGCAGCAATACATTACCTGGAGGAAGGGTAAGGGAGCCCAATTGACCCTTCAGAGCCTGGCTATATATACTAGGACTCTCAGTATAGCCCTGAGGAACCCGACAAAATCTGAAACTACGACCTGCCAGGGTGAACCCAAACAGGTGCCTGCTATAGGGATGAACAGGGATGCTAAAGAAATCATTTTTCAAATCAATGACAGAAAAAAATTTGGCAGACGAAGGAATCATAGTCAGAAGAGCAGTAATGTCAGGGACCACAGGGAACTGAGGGACAACTATTTTATTAACTTCGCGCAAATCAATCACAAAACGATAGACATCAGCAACATCATCAGGAGAACCCGGAGGCGGCTTCTTGAGAACAGGAAGGATGGGGCTATTGCACACATTTGCCGCTGTCTCTTCAACAACTCCTGACTGAATCAAATCTTGTATTACATGTAACAATGCCTGTTCTACTGCATGCGAAATCTTATACTGAGGAATACGAGGCAATATCGCATTTTCTTTAACCTCAATAGAAATTGGAGGTATTTGCAAAAGTCCCACATCTGTATCACTTGTAGCCCACAGCGTAGATGGAACATCTTTAAACTCAACTAGGAGGGGGGCATCTTTAGACAAGCATTGTATAGTACTAACCACACTCTGACCCATTTTCAAATGGACACCATCTGGGGAACAGTAAATAGTTCCCCAAATAGTAGCATGTAGCTTTTTTAACAGATCTAATCCCAACAGGTTCTCTCCACAATTTGATGTTAGTAAAAACGGCGAATCAACGGTAAAGGGACCTATAGTCAAGGCAAGGGGTTTGGAGATGGGGCTTACTACCGGCACACCGGAAAAACCAACTGAATCAATGTTATGGCCAGACAGGGCTGCCCCAGGGACCAGTGACCTCGCAACAGAACTATTCATTGCTCCTGTATCCACTAAAAATGTCTTCTCCGAGCCCTGAAAATCCACACTAATATAAGGTCCATGCTGATCTACAGGTATCGGAATTGGTCCCTTACCCTGTCCTTGGCTGTCCTAGCTGTAAGACATCCCAGTCGTCTCATCCAAATCATAATCATCATGATAATACTGTCGGCTCCGAACGTCACGAAAGTAATTCTGATCAGTACGGCCCGATGACGTTCTAGTAGCCTGGTCCCCATCCTTGACAGGGTCAAGACTGCAAATCAGTCTTGACCCTGTGCCTCATGGGAACAGTCCAGCCCGAACTGCCAAGCCAGGTCCTCCCTGGACCGGAAACAAGCATCCTAGGACCGGTTTCGGGGTTTCACCCCTCTTCAGCCAGGATAGCTTGATTCCAGTGGCATGGAGAGCACATGACCCACGTCGGCAGTCTATTTCCCTCAAAAAAAGATTTTAAGGAAGCATACTGGTCTCTGGTCAAAGCAAACTGTTCACGATCTATCAAGAA
The DNA here is from genome assembly GCA_963921515.1 of Calotriton arnoldi. Classification (NCBI taxonomy): domain Eukaryota; kingdom Metazoa; phylum Chordata; class Amphibia; order Caudata; family Salamandridae; genus Calotriton; species Calotriton arnoldi. The sequence goes on along the minus strand of CAWUFW010009263.1, from coordinate 623,189 downwards.
CACCTCTTTGACCGGTATTATTTTGGAGCATAAGCCTGACTCTTTGTACGAAGATTATTGGGACCTGATATCTAAACCCAGTGATAGGAAATTATTCCATCAATTCAGGTCAGGTACACTCCCTGTGAAATCCTTTACACAAAAGTGGCTTAACTCTTCGGATAGCAAATGTGTATCCTGCCCTGAGCAGGATGAGACAGTTCCCCACATTCTATTTGTTTGCCCCGCTTGTAAGTCTCCCCGGGACAAATGGTTAAATCCAATCTGCACTAATATGGGTACCAGGTCAAGTGCTACAGCCCTTCGAATATTGAAGACCAACACACAAGAGCCCATAGTGTTAGCTATGGCCAAATTTCTAGGCTGGATGTGGAGTATTCGAACCAACATCTTGAAGAAGCAAGCGACAACGAATGTTAGTAATGCACATGTTGAATCATGATCATAGTCTTGCACTTTAATGCTTTTTGTTTCAGCAGGATTTCGTCCCTATAGTTATTGGGAATACGTTTTCTTTTATAGAATGTTTTTAGTATTATGATGAAATGGAAGTTAATGTACTAGAATGGTTGTTAGGTACAGCAACCGACAGATGTGTTACAATAGTTTTTAAAATTCGTTTTTAATATTTTTAACACAATTGGTTTGAAGTTTTTACAATTGTGCACTGTAAATATCACGAGTCACCAGTGTCCAGCGTAGTTGCTGTATCATAGCACTTGTATATAACAACATTTCTATCTACGGTTTTATTGTGACATTGAAAATATTATGTGTGTCTTTCATGATCTGTACGATCGAAATAAAGACTGATTTGATTTGATTTAAATACTGAGCCATACTCAATATCACCGAAGGGGTAGAAGTAGTCCACGTGCTTTCGGCAGCCTGCAACCATGTTGCAATCTCTGGTAACAAATTTGTGACAAATCTGTTAACAAACAATCTGATACACCCTTCCAAGGACAAATCCTGGCCACTAAAATCCCAAAACACACCTTCAAACCGAGTAAAAAAATCAGACACACTCTCATCCTTCTTCTGACGACACGCGGCTAGCTTATCCCAATCCACCTTCTGGGGTGGAAGAAGAGAGGGCCTGATTCACAGAACTAACTTACGTCAAAATCCTAAACTTACAACAATTTTGGTATTCACAGAATGAACTTACACATTTGGGTATTCACAGAATGAACTTACACATTTGGGTATTCACAGAATGAACTTACAACAATTTTGGTATTCACAGAATGAACTTACACATTTGGGTATTCACAGAATGAACTTACAACAATTTTGGTATTCACAGAATGAACTTACACATTTGGGTATTCACAGAATGAACTTACAACAATTTGGGTATTCACAGAATTAACTTACTCATTTTGGTATTCACAGAAGGCACTTACTCATCAATGAGTAAGTGCCTTCTGTGAATACCAAAATGTGTAAGTTACACAAAATGTGTAAGTTACACAAAATGTGTAAGTGTCTTCTGTGAATACCAAAATGAGTAAGTTTATTCTTTGAATACCAAAATGAGTAAGTTCATTCTGTGAATACCAAAATGGTAGTAAGTTTAGGATTTTGTCGTAAGTTAGTTCTGTGAATCGGGCCCAGAGTGCATATAAGTAATGATGCGATCTGGCAAAGCCAAGATCTCAGCCTTAGGCTTTTCACCAGGCTTCCTCTCATTATCCCACGCCTTAACATCCCATGTACTACCCAATTCTAGGGCATGGTTCTGAGTGTGCACCTGTCGCCAGACATCCACTGGTACCAATAAGCGAAAAAAAATTCAATATCTGCCAACGTCATTACCGTCGATGCAGCAGCCTCTGTCAATTCCTTATAGTAAGCAGTAGGATTTTTCCTGGGGTCGGGCAACTGAGCCTTAATAGCGAGAACTTCACTCCTCTTCCATGGAGTATAAACCCATTGTTCTTGAAAACGGGCCTCTACTCGTTGTCTAGCCACTTGATCATGTTGATCACGTAACTCTGGTATCTCCGGGTGAAAAACGGAATGACCTTCTCTCATTGGGAACTGAGATATTGCCGTCGGGGATTTTTGATGCAATCTACCGCGTTATCCAATCAGTGTAGTAACACTAGCAAAAACCTCATTGGGAGCCATGCCCGCAGCATATACTTGGTCCCTAATATCTTAAACAGCCTGAGGTGCATCACCTTTAAAACACTGTTCCCATAGTCCAATCAAAGTGGCCGACATATGTTTAAGGGCATGCTGCTGAACAAATGGCTCATAATCCTTTAACACACTCCAAACATCCTCAACATCAAAAATAGGACTACGGGCCCACTGGGCAGCCTGATTGGCCACCATATTCTTCTCCACATCTCCCACATCAGACCGAATCAACACCCGGCCTAATCGCTCCTTTGCAACTACCCCAGCTCCATCGTCCTGACCACGCACCGGTGTCTCGACATCTAACAAGGTGGTAGGAGTAAAAACAGGGGCCAACATACTCGTCAAAGAGGGGGGCATCAAGGTCAACATCAGCTGAGTAGTAGGTGCCTGTGAAGGAGAAAGTGACATCGTAACAACAGGGGTGGCAGGAGGACCGGCAGTCTCAGTGACTGTGGGAGCCGGAGCCACAGAAGAAGCTGGTGATGCCGGAACCAAAGCACTTCGATCAATACCAGATACAACGGGAACAGGGGGGGCAGAGGCAGATGACTAGGGCTGTGGAACAACAGGGTATATTCTATTCGGGGCATAAGGGGAGGCGGTCTGTCTCCCAATAGCTCTTCCATAAAAGTGTCTGTTCCTCTCTAGTAACATAAGACTTATCACATTGCAATCGAAACCTCCTATCTGCACATTCTATACCCTTCTCCACTTTCTCCTTATCATGTGCCACCGCTTTCTGAGTCATTGTCTGCGTTCTCTCCCTCCATGCCTCCCTTTCCGCCCTCAGCCGGCTCTGTTTAGCTTCCTTCCACCACACCTGACGGTAATCAAACATCGACTGCCTACTACGTTTAGCAAATAATTTTTTCTCCAAATAATTCAATTTCTGTTCATCAAAGGTGCCTGTTGACGGCCACTGCAATTCAGCGTTGTCCCTGGTATATTTGTGCCATAATGTCCTAAATATAAAAGGGCCAAGACCGTATTTGACATACATGTCATAATGTGGAGTACCTTCCGCAGGTGCGGGCTGTCTTTCCTCCAATCGAGCATCAGCAGAACAACAACAACACCTCACACAACACAACTTACTCCAACAAGGCATTCTGTTCACACAAAAAACACATTCACCACACAATCACACTAAAATGTACTCATAGCCTTACCAAAAATCGCTTCCGCGGGCTGCATCAATCACAAATTAACAAAATGGTACCATGTTTCAAAAAGAATCTTCAAAATCAAATACAAGCGCTTGTCAAAACTGATTCTTAGACCAACCAAAATATCCGTCAAACAAACGTCATGACAACAAAGAACCAAACAAGCTCACCTGGTGCATACAGGTCAAACAAATTTATTCTCCACTGCCGACTCTTCGGACCAAACGGTCAAATCCAAGGGTTTCGCCATTCAGGACCCCAGTCGGGATGACCACTCTGCAGGGCACCTCCTGATCAGACAGGCGAGGCAGCTGGGAGTGCGAAACTCTATCGTGCAGGGGTCCCCCGATCTGCCTATCCAACCCAACGCGGCCCCGTCCTCCTCACCCGTCCGCGGGCGAGGAAGAGGTCACCCGATGGAGTCCCTGTTCGGGCGCTAACTGAAGGAAGTGACCCGAAAAGGGCCACCCGGTCACTCACGACCACCTTCTCTGCCTTCCTACAAATGAAGAGTCAGTCAGACAGTAGAGAATACAAACCAGATATTTATTGAGATTACACTGCAGTGGAGCCCAGTCTGACCAGCCTCTTGGGATGGCTGTCGAGGGACTGAAGCCTGTAAGCATACAATTACATTATGTACGTTTGCAAAGTCCAGAAAGGCACGCCTACTATGGAAAAACACTAGCAGGTGTCGTAATACAATGGGGGTACAGAGCATAAGTTTCTATTCTGCAGCTGGGCACAGGCTATCTACTGCCCAAGGTCATCTGACCTATCCTCCCTACCAGACGGGTGGGAGAAAGGCTCCATCTAACAAGAAAGGTATGTACTAACGAGGATACTTGCAATTATAGAAGAAAAAGCTCAACCTTGGGAAACAAAACTTACCAAGGACCGTTTCTCAAAAATAACTAAGCAGCAGTTTCGATTATCATACAAAATGGCGTCCATATTGCAAGATGGTGTCGCGAATGCTAAAATATATGGACAGAAGGTCTTCCCAATATTAACAACATGACTAGGTGTAGTTGGCATTTGGCCTTTGTGTATTCCTCCCAGACAGCCACACAATAGAGGGTCTGGGTGTTGGCAGAATGAGCCATCCTGACTTGATCAGAGGGACGAAGCTGTCACCTGTCACACTTGCACTTTAGAGACACTGCATCAGCTCACATAGAAAGGGCTTAACACTAGCCCATTGTGCCTGCAGACAGACTAGGACCTGGGCAGAGTGACAGGAAATTCCAGACCCTTCTGCAGATTGAAGACTCCAGAATTTTCTTCCACTTCAAAATGGGGCACCAGGTATAAAAATGGGGCCTTCAGAGCCACTGTTCAGTACACTCCTGTACAGAAAAACCGCCACTCACTAACCCATGCAGCCACTGACACACCCACTCACTCACCAATACAGCCACTCCTACAGCATTTCACTCACCCACACAGCTACTCATGCACCCACTTATAGACCCATGCAGCCACTTATACACCCATACACACAAGGATACAGTCACACAGCCACTCACATAATGTATTTTAGAAGTAGTATCACTCAGTAGTAGTGCACCCTAGTATACTAATTTAACTTTTGTAGTAGGGTAGTATATATGTTTAACACCCATAAACTCATTTGAGATGTCATCTGTGATGTCATCAGTGATGTCACTGACCATGTCATAAGTGATGTAATAGGTAAGGTCATAAGCAGTGCATTGCGGAGGCATAAGATATAGTTAGCTCAGGTAACTGTAACTGCTGAATTTCACTGGTTTTGTACAAGTGAAATCTTAACCTAATGTCCCTGTAACCTTTGATTTTTTAAGTGAATTTCTAAGGTTTTTCAAATTTTGTTTCCTAACTATAACGTCAGTGTAACCTTTTTTTTAGTGAATTTCTATGGTTTTTTAACTAGTAGTCACATTTGCAGAGTGGTGGAGAAAGGGGGCGGGGCCTCCGACCAGCTCTGAGGAATCCCACTGTATGGGACATACTGGAGGTAACAGCGTGGATTCTTGGCCCCCAAGGTCCCTCAGCATCCACGAGCACTTAATCCCTCCAACCAGTAGTGCGCCAGGAGGCGTGTTTGCTAAGTGGTGGAGAAAAGGGGCATGGGCTCCGCAGACCTCTCAGCAATCCCGCTGTGTGGTACTTACTGGAGGTAACATGAGTGGTAGTTGGCCCCCAAGGGCCCTCAGGAGTAACGTAGTCTTCATCCCCCAACCAGCTGCGCGCCAAAAGACATGTTTGCAAAGTGGTGGAGAAAGCAGACAAGAACTCTCAGCAATCCCGCTGTGTGGGACTTACTGGAGGTAATAGAAGTGGTTCCTGTCTCCCAAGGACCCTCAGCATACAAGGGGACTTCATCTCTCAACCAGTAGTGTGCCAGGAGGTGAATTTGCAGAGTGGTAGAGAAAGAGGGTGTCGTCTGATCACCTCTCAGCAATCCCCCTGTGAGGGATTTACTGGAGGTAACAGGAGGGGCTGTTGGACACCAAAGACCCTCTGCAGACAAGGGGACTTCATCCCCCAACCAGGTATGCGCCTCTATATATATATGCATGCCCAGTCGTATGCTCCTGCATCCAATAAAGCTTTGTTGAAGCAATCTTCTGGTGGAGTGCGCCTTCGTTTTTGGACACATTTGAAAGGTATAGAAACGGCTGTCCCGCCGTGAAAGCGCACCGCCCTGAAATGTTAAAACGGTGCCGCAGGGGCAAAGAACTGTTGGGTGCTTCACCGCGGCCACAGGAGATGGTTAATGGACTGTGCTTGCAAGATTGGAGGCCCACTGGAGGGCTTAAGTATAGATTGTTAATTTTGGTAAACGGAACGACCTACTGAAAGGGAAAAATTAAATACAGCGCTTCAAGTACCAGAGTGCACGGCGTCAATGAAATTCACCTGTGATCCCACTGGAGGGAAATAAATGGCCGAGAAATCCTTGTTCCGTTTTTCCAGCAATGCCTGTGAACAAGAGCCAGGAGGCTCGAAACGCGTGAGGCAATAATTATAATCCGAGAATACATGCCTAGTCGTATGCTCCTGCATCCAATAAAGCTTTGTTGAAGCAATCTTCTGCTGGAGTGCGCCTTCGTTTTTGGACACATTTGAAAAATATATATATATATGTATATATATATATATCTATATATATATACATATATAGATATATATATATATATATATATATATATATACATATATATATAGATAGATATATTAATAGATAGATAGATAGATAGAGCAATGTTTTAAGGTTGAAGAGAAAGCATATTTCTACACACAAAGACTGAATTAAAGTGTGCCCTTGTTGCAATTTCTTTAAAAGGAAGAACACCAAAGAATAGCCAATATGTGTACATAATGTTAACTTGATGTATTTAAGATAGAAGCAATTCCTCAATGTAGTCCAGGTAACGGGTTTGGATAAAGAATAATGAGAATTTAGAGTATTAGACAATTTAATATTAATTTGAATATTGTTGTTATTAATGTGGTTTATATAGGCATCATTTCCAGTGCTTACACCAAGAAGACCAAGCAGGCTCCTGAACTGAAGGGTGTAATTGATGCCTGCCGGACTCTCTGTGGAAGTCTCTTTTTACCCACTTCCCCTTCCCCACTGCTGGTGTGTTATAGTGAGTTTAAAAGATTCACTCGGCACAGTGGTGGAGTGGAATTGGGAGCTACTTCTGTTCCTGTTGAAATCGCTATCTAGTATCCTGACACCATAAATATTTGAAATTGCATATCTCCAGTCCTACTGGTTGGACTTTTCTCGTTTTGGTGTCAACACATTTTTTATAGTTCACTTTATTTTTCTAAATTGGTGTGTGATTTTTGCAAGTGTTGTTTTTTCACTTTATTAGTGTTTGTGTACTGCTTAAATCGTTACATATTTCCTCTGAGTTCAGCCCGACTGTTTTTGTGCCAAGCTACCAGGGGCTTAAGCACAGATTAATTTAGTGACTTTTGTGGTTCACCCTGACAAGGATTGTGGCTGTTGCTTGAGAAGAGCTCACAACCCCCTCAACCAGCAACCCAATTTCTCACAGGCCTAACAAAGTGCCGATCTCAGATAAGTTATCTATGTTTTAATTTGGGGATTTTATAAAGCACACTATCACTCTTTTACAGACTCTCTTGCTGCTAATACAGACACAAAGGTAATATCAGCATGACTGGTCCACATTAACACTGGAAGTGTAAACAAGTTTGAAGTTTCAGTAGAATTTAAGCAGACTGAATTCCAGTCAAATAGAGGAAGGCAGTGAATTCCAAAAGGATGCGCCTAGTACTAGGAGTGATCTACAGCTGCAGGTTTGCAGCTTACAATTTGGAATGGTGAAAGTTAAAGTAGTAGAGGGTTTCAATTGCTGCCAGGGGGGCATATTTTCTAAACATTTCCTATTGAAAAGGCAATGCAGACCCATAAAATGCATTGCAAATTAGGTATGCAGTCTCACATTGTTCACGTGTATTGACAGGAAGCCAATAATGTTGGTCACAATAAGAAGTAACATGGTCAAATTTAAGGTTGAACACCAGCCCGATTGTGGCATTTTAACTTTTATTGTGTGCTAAATCCACACATTATAAAAAACAATGAACCGCGGAGTGTACATAAAAAAGATGGTGCCTCTACATGGTAGAAATGGGTGGGTCATTGAAGGCTCAAGTCAAAGGCCCGGCTCTGGATCAGCTGGAGGTGCTCTTGCACTCAGGAGACCCAAAGAAGCTGAACTTTCATGTGGCTTCTGTCTGCCACCCACACTCCAAACCAACCTCATGCGCTAAGATCTAAAAACAAATCTTTAAACTTTGTTGTAAAACAGGAGCAAAAAGGAAAAGTTACCTTCAGTAAAGCTCTTTCTGGTGGATATTACGGATCTCTCACCTTTAGAATATGCCCAGGCTCGATCTGAAATACCTAAACAACATTGCTCCCATGTGCAGATAGCTGGCGCTGTGCGGCTCTGCATTGATGCAGCTCAGCCCCAGAACTGATATGCATATATTTTGTAAAAGGCAACATGATCAACGAAACACAAAACTACCCTGAACATGTAAGATGTTAACAATAATTTTTGTATGTTCATATTTTTTCTGGATACAAGGTAATATTTTATATTTGTTTATCCATGTCTGTAACAGATGGAGTAATTCTATTGTTGAACCCAAATAATTTTTTTTCTTTTCCAACAGGGTCAACACAGTTTCACACTTAAATAAATTATCATTTGATGGGCCTAATCTCTCACTTAAGAAAGCTCAAAGACAGCTAGGATAGGTCGACGCTTAATTTTAATTTAAGAAAAAAGTTCAACATTAGAGTCAGTACATTAATTAATTAAATCAAACAAGGTGAAATACGCCCAGATGGTTGGAATAAGCACCCAGAATCCAACAGTGATATTAAGAAGTAAGAGGAAGAATTCAGGAAGGTTGGTGGCACAGAGGTCCCAGATCTAGGCCGCTGTGGCAAAGCCCACTTGGTTGTTGGTGACGTCATAGATAGAGTAGTATTGCCGCAGGAAGACGTCACCCAGGATCCAGAGGGGCTGTCCGTTCTGGGAGGGGAGGTAAGTGGGCATGATACCAACGGAGCACTCGCCATTGTTCTGTTGAAAGACGGAAGAAGACATTTTATGCTTTCGTAATAATTCTCTTAGATGGAGAGACAATGAAAGATTAACATGCAGGGGTACAAAAGCGCATCTGAGTAGAACCCATTGCTTTTTGGAGAAAAGAAACGGGTTCCTATGTTGGCATTGCCTCTTTGTTGTCATTTAGCATTTTTGGAGTAGGTGCTAGACCCAAAGCTTCAAATACCTTAACTACATGGTTACTAAAGAGATATATAGAGATAGATAACGACAGTGTGAGAGAGAGAGAGAGAGAGAGAGCTATTTTGCCTTGTGCACATGAAGTACAAATATGAAGTGCAAACCAGGTAAAACTACACATGCAATTAGAGGCATAATAAATAGATGTAGCCAATGTAGACTGATATGGCTGTGAGAGAGTGCCTGCCATTAAAGGTCTCCCAAACGAAAATGGTAGTTTTCATGATTAGGCTAGTAAAGTATGGTAAGGAGGCAGCTTTGAGTGGATGATGATGTAGTGCAGTGCCTAAGAGCCTGTTGTTTTGTTTAAAAGTTGATTTCTAGGTTGAAAGAGTGCAGGTAAAAAGGTGTGGCAGCTTACGCCAGTGTGGATGCACAGACTGGGTAACAGGGTAGCGTGGTTTATCAGGGTTTATAGTGTGTGTCAGGATAATTCAGGGGAAATGTGCTGTGCCTAGTGTGGTAGGATTTACCAAATGTAGTTCTACAAGGCCCGGCATAAGATACTGGGTGTGAGAGGTGTGACTGGAGTGGCAGGATGCATGCGGAGTGCAAGTTTGCCACATGTGATAGGATCCATGAGGATGGAGAGTTTGGGTTGAATGTGGTACAGTGCATCAAGCTGAGCATAGTGTACCAAGATGACCAGAGTGTACTATGTGTTGCAAGGGGTACAAAGGAGATAGTGAGTACCTGGAGCTGCATGTCTCTCATTGTGTGGCATGGGGCACCAGGTATAGCAAGTGCTCCTCTAGTGCAAGGTGTAGTTGGTGTGGCAGGGTTGCAAATGCGTTGCAGGGTGCATCATGGATGGCAGGTTGTACCTGATAGGGTAGGGATTGCCGGTGGTGGCAGTGTGTCCTAGATAGGCATTTTGTACCAGGTGCTGCAGAGGACTCAGGAGGTCTACATGCTGTGACAAGGTGTAATATATGTTACAGGAAGTACTAGGAATAAATAACATGGTTGACTAGGTATGGGAAAGGGCAATATCACAGAGCTTTCAGTTATCCCAAATAGCATGCAATAAAAAGTAATGCAGTGCAGGTTTTTATTTGCATTCTGGTACTGCTAGTAAGCAGTGGGCGGTGCAGGTTAAGTGCGGTAGGGCGGGTTGGGAGGGGCGGGGGGATGTCGACAGACAACGGAATAGGATTTAAATATTTATTTAGTTTCCCCTATTCCGTCATCTGTTGACATTCCCCCCGCCCCACCGCGCTTACCTGCATCGGCCGATGCTGCTACTAGTCCAGTGTATCTGGCTATAAATTCAGGAATAATATTTTGCAAAAATAAAATCTGAAACCGAAGAGCTTCTCATGCAGGGAATATAGAAATGAATATAGAAATATAAGAGCTCTGATGTCATGCATACTGGATGAACTAAGAATGTTGAGAACACTGGGAATGTCAGGATCTTCCAGTTGTTTCATAGTGCTCTATGTGTGACAGAGTGCTTCAGGTGTGGCTATGTACATTATGTGTAGAAGCATGTGTCAGACGTTGCATGGTGCTTTATATGAGGCAGGATGATTAATGTAATGGGGTCTTCTCAGATTGACAAATTGTACCACTATCTGAAAGCAATAACAGTATACCATACCTGGAGAATGTATGCAGAGGGCGGTAGGGGTAGTGAGGTTCCTCCAATGGTGAGGCTCAGGGTGGGTAGACTGTCAATATTGCTGCAGCTGACCACATACTGTGAACAAAAAGATGACAACATTAACAGAAGCACCTTTTTTCTCGTTTGGATGTAGACCAACATCCAAACCAAAGGGCAGAAGCCATCTTACCCACAAAGAAATTCTACTTCATCCATCAGGCTGTATGCCAATGTCAATAAAATTAACCTGGACATATATTGACTCCACAATATGGAAGAATACCATCTCTGCAAGGTAAGCTTACGTAAGGAAGTATATATTTACTATTTTAACCTGTATTTACTTACTGTGGAGGTATGGTGGTAGTCGTTATTGTGGAGTCGATATAAGTGCAGGTCATTATTAAAACATGGACCTTTTATTATCACACCCTCAGGATATTAGAATCCCCCATAAGAGGGAAAGGTGTGGGGAGGGGGTTATCTCTGGTCCCTACCTCTCCATTTGAATTCTGAGTTGCTCCAATCTCTTGCATCAAAGCAGCAATGTATTGACCAGGGGCAGTGAGCAGGGACGTGCCAGTGTCCACGATTCCTTGGCACCCCTGCCCACACCAGCCAGTCGGTTGACCATTAACTCCAAAACTGATGAGAAACATGGCAGAAAATGAGTTATTTTGCATGTTTAACATGTAATCTCACACTACATATCTCATCTAGGTCCAGTATAAGATTTCTGAGATTCCCCCCACAACAGAATGTATGTTCACTCCTCCCATTCCCACATGTCCCCAGCGTACATTCACTCACTGTTATTGACCACACAGCGATAGGGTAATCTCACTCACTGGATTCCCACACAACCATAGTACATGCGTACTTCTCATGATCTGACACTTGCGTAGAGTAAGCTCATTTACCATGATACCATACCCTGTACCTTTTGTACAAAGTCACACACAACTCCAGTGTAAGCGTACTCTCTACATTCCAATACAACACCAGTATAAGCTCACTCGGTGAGTAACCTTGCAACTAAAGAAACCAACATCTCTCATATCCGCTTGCAATGATGCCGCTTCAACTGTCAAACCACAGCCTATCGCGGACGCTCCAAAACATATCTAAATGGCTGTGAAAAACTTGACTTCAACACGCCAGTGCACCTATGTGTAATGGGCTATGCTTATTCAACATGGTGGATACAGCTTCCAGCTGCCCTCACTTGAGCGGACATCAGACGGTGCACACAAGAGTAATTTACGGATGTCAAATAACTGCCACTTCAACTGAATCGGGTAAGACCCCCGAACCATTTAATTAAATTCTTACCTTACTAGTACATCGCTTAACTCTACTCAATCAACCTAAACATCTACATTTCGTACAAGTACCGCTAAACAATTTTGGTTTTAAAGTAAAAATACCTTCGTAAATCGAAGGCTGACTACAAAATAAAAGCAAACCGTTCATAAAGAACCGTGATGCTTCTATTATTAAAATATATGCAATTATTTTAACAGAATGAATAGCTAAAACCCACCAATCGAAAGGCAGCATAGGATGTTTATCTACCTGAGGGCAGCACAATAGAAGAGGAAAATAGGAGGATGGAGTGTTTATATGGGCAGGAGTGTTCTATTGTGTGCTCATATATGGTTCTGATGTTCTTGTGGTTTCTTCTAAGTGCTGCAGAGCAGTAAATGAAGGGTGTCATGCATAATACTAGCCTCATTGTGTTTAATGAAATCTCGATTGCTTTACACTCAAGTTTGGAGAATCAGCATTCCTATAAATCCCCAGATTAAACTCACTCACCAGTGACCCAAGCAATCCCAGCATAAAACTCTCTTCTTGAACCTTTCATCTCAGGTGTACGCAAACTAAGCAATCCTGTTGTTTTCCATATGTAAGCATATGTGCTAACCTATCATCTCTTTCTTGTTCCATAACCTTTGTAAAAAATAAGAAACCATGAACATCCATGATTGACCATATAAATCAGGTAAAACAACAGTCAACCCTGGATGACTATGTAACCAAGGTTAATAAAGCATGGTCAACCATTTTTCACCTTGAAAACCAATATAAACTAAACTCATCTGTACAATCTAAAAAAGTTTAAGTCATGGCCATCCATGTGTTACTATGTAAATGAAGATAAACAATGTATGACAGTTTATAAATTATGGATAATTGTGGTGTGTTCATGAACATATAGAAAGAGACAGAAGAAAAACATAATGAAAGAGAAAAATCAACTAGTAAATTTCAACTAAGAGGTGCTCACCCCGAAATGCCGATCTGCCAGTACATCTGCTGTGTGACCGGTGTCCAGGTGATTTGACCAGTGTAGTAATTAGAATCCACTCCACCAAAGACAAGCTCACCTCCTGACTGGCTGCCTTGTTGGCTGGCAAGAGATAACATACAAAAAAGTCAAATGAGACATGATTTAGGTGTTATTAAACATACCTATAGAAATAATGCATTCCTGCAACATTCCTGTCCCTAAGAAACACCCTAAGTGCCACTGATTCATATGACAAAGGAGAGGGCACAGGATATTTTCAGTACACAACATCACATAGCATTCTTACATCTAATTTTCAAAAACACCACACAGCAGGATTGTGAAGCAGAAAAGACAGGGAGACAGGAATACAGCATTAATATCCACTTGCATGTCAAAAAATAATATATATTGTTTAACATCCTGCAATAAAATTGTATCCAGAATATCAACTACCAGCATTTCACTGTGGTAAGAGCATATAGGTAAGAATGGATTTGCAAGTTTTAACTCCACATCTACTTGCTTTGACAATATATGCATTGCAGCTCTAGGAGCTCCCAGTCACATACCCCAGGTAGAAGCCAAAGATGTTTTGGGACAGTAGGCCTTGGTTCATCATGCCCTGCATGATGGTGGTGGCACCATCAGCTGCAATTGAAGGGTAGGCCAAACCCAAGATTCCATCAAACTGAGCATAGACAAAGTTGGTGCCAGGTTCGTTGACGCTCAAGGCAAATTCTTGCTGTGTGATTGTGATGCCCTGGATCTGAAGAATGATAAAAAAAATTGTAATCAAGACAAATTTCATGGAAATGGCATCTGGAGGAGCCACAGTTCTTAATGTGTTCCTTTCATGAACACAGAGCTTATTTCTGGAGACTGGAATATTTTGTGCCCCGAGCAACATGTGAACCAGACAGTTTGTTCCCTAATTTTGTAAAAAAGGCATGCCCTACCGTCAGACCAACAATGAGACATGACGCAACAGTAGTGTCTCTTGGCCTAGATATATTTGAAAACCACAGTCATCCATCTATCATTGACAATGGCATTGTCACCCAACATGCCTCAAGGCAGTATACAGAATCTCACCCAGCCTGACACATGCTAGAGCCTCTATTGGTTGATTTTATTTTTTGGAAGTGGAACATGCACAGATTGGTGTGCTATATGTTTCTGCATCCTATCTTGAAGCCCATGTCCAAGCATACCTCCTATGCTAGCTGAGCCCAGACTCCACCCACTATGCTTGAGCCCAGACTCTGCAAGCACCTTCCATATATCACCAACCACACAATGCCTGGTTCGTCAGTTCTTAACCGCAGATGAACACAACACTCACATTTGGCCCCTAGCCCACTCCAAGCATGGCAAACTGGTGATGTGACTGCCTCTTTCAAAGTCTTTGCAGTGGCCGACTGCAGTCTCACTGTTGGTAGCTTATCGTAATGGTGGCCCTCATTGAAATTGCATATATGCTTGCCAATATTGTGGCTATCACTTGCATAATATTATCTCATCCTTGACATAGTAGACATTTTTATAAAACAATCTGGCTATCCGTGGCAAAATAGTAACCCATCTGTGGGAAGGGCTCTTTATATGGTATATCAGAACGAGATATATCGTGTAAAGAGTCCAGAATTTCCCTTATGTGTGGACAGGGGGCTTTCTATGGCAATACCAAGGTGCTCTGTTAGGGGGTAGTGTGGTCGAGCAGCCTTAGGCTTAACATAGAGGAGTGCAAGACATCTGAAAATACACACAATGGTCAACAAATGAGACACACGACTCAAAAAAGAAGATCCACACCAATTTATAAATGGCAAGTATCTTTATATATTTTAGGTATCAGAAGACAATTGTTCAGGTCAGTATGTTTTTAAATATGAATTCTTTTCAGTTCAAAAAGTTCTTCAATGCTATCCTATTGGATGAACATTGTATGCAGTTTACCAGTTCTTGTCAGCGATTTACGGGACCCTTCTCCAGGAGTTAAGGTGAGTGGTGGGCAAGGTCCAAGGCAGCCCAGCAGAACACCACCAGTGGCACAAGGGCTGCTGGGTGCAGAGGTGCCAAACAGCATTGGGTGCCCAATGTTATCTTATGGAGAATGGTTGCGGTAGAAAGAGGCTGCAGGGGGGCTGGGGAACCAGTCCGGTGAAACCAATGAGTGGCTTCGGTTCTTATGATGTTGGGGGACATGGAGACACCTTTGGTCCTCTTATTTAATTTATTTTATTTATCTAATGCAATTTTATATAGCACAAACTTTACCCGCCCCTTCTTCTTGGGACGGGGAATTCGAGTGTAGAGGGTTTTTAGGGTGTCAGGTTTCTCCATTCGGCAACACTCGCGGTTGAGGAGGCCTGCCAACAGAGGCTGCAGGCGATGTCGGGGAGTTCACGAGTAGTCCCTCCACTGAGGACTCTGTACCTTGAGGGCTTGGAGACCACGCTGATACTGTTGGCCCACTTCACATGGGCTGGGGGGCTCGGGTGCAGTAGTGGTTGGCGGCGGTTTTGAAGGGGCCAGAGTCCTTTTGGTCTTTCTTGTGCTGCCTGCAGGATGCAGGGGACAGTTCCACTGTTCCTCAGGAGGTCTTGGTTCCTGGGCAAAGGCTGGCAGGTCTCCTGGGTTTTGGGGTATCAGCAGCTTCAGGACAAGTCGACTTTTGGTGCAATAGATTAAGTCAGTAGGAAGGCTGGCAGAGTTGGAGCTAAGTCAGTTGCTGAGTCTTCCTCTCCTCTGAGGGGAGCCAGATTTGCATTTTAATCGCAGCAGCTCTTTGAACCTTGCCGGTCTAGTAAGGCTATACAGCAGGTCATCCTGTGGGAGGGGGTGTGACACACTCTTCCTGGACAGGCTTTTGCTCTGAGTCTCCTGAGACCAAAAGGCTCTCACCCTAGAAGGTCAGAACAGTGTCTCCGGAGGCACACTGTCAGAAAACAGTCACCGACCACACCAGAGTCTGGTAGGTTTCCAGGGGGCACCTCTAAGGTGCCCTATGTGTCCATGTTTCATTACATTCAACACTGGAATCAGTGTGGGTTTATCAATATGAGATGTTTGATACCAAACATCCCTATTTTCAGTGAAGCCATCATGTAGCTGGAGAACTTGTTTTCACCAGTGTCCATCACATGATGACTTCCCTGTTCACTTGCACTGGCAGTAATGGAACTGACCAGCATTGGGCATGTCTGTTCATGCAGGTATGCCCTCACATGTAATAACAATCACCCTACCTTTGGGCTATAATGCTTGCTGTAGGGGTGACTTTCAAGTACTACATGCAGTGTTAGGGGCCTGGCACACAGGGATGTTTGTCAGGTCGTGTTTTCACTTTTGTTTGCACCAAAACACACAGCCTGTGATAGCAGCCCTGCATGAATTTGGTTAGGGGTCTCCTAGGGTGGCACAATTCATGTTCCAGCCCTTGGGGGACCCTCTTTAATTCTTCACACCCTAGGTACCAAGGGTACCATTTACTAGGGACTTAAAGAGGGTGCTAAAGGTATTGCCACTTGGAGGAACAATTGTACAGTTTTGGGAAAGAACACTGGCACTTGGGACCTGTTTAGCAGGTACCCAGTACACTACAGTCAAAGTTGCATCAAATACTAGGCAAAAAGTGTGTGGGGGTGGTACTGTGACAACGACCCAGTTTCCTACACCATCCTTAACGTTTTGTGGGTGTCCCCGACATAATTGGTGCTATTCATTATGCAACAGTGACACTCTAAAAATAGTGGTCATAGTGTCACCCTTTTTGACATAATTCAGGATATCCCTGATGTAATGGTGCTGTAAATCCCTGGCATTAGATGAACATCCCTATTATTTGATGATGGTGCTAAATTGTGTCACAGGTACAATCTACCCTGTGACATGTGAGCGACAGGTGAAAATAAAATGCTGTTGTTTGGGGCCAAACATGTATTGAGTAAAAATTTAAATCTGGCATTCAGCACGAAAAACTGTTTTGTGTTGTGTGGGGTGAAGAGGGGAAGTTAAACCTATTTACCCTAAAGAAACTTTTGAATTTCAGTTTGAAATGTCTGTATTTTCAGACACTGGCAAGCTGATGTTTCATTAACCACAAAGCGCATGTTATGTCCGTGAGTGTGTGCGCTTCAGGTTATCATTAAAAACTAAAAAGTCCTGTGTTTGCTTATTATTTTTTTAGGAAGAACAAGCATGCAACTAACATAAACTGGGGTACACGAAGTAGTTAGTACAAGGAGGATAGTAATTTAGCCCTCACAAGTAAGGCTGAATACTTAGCTCCAATCTAATAGCTACAGGTGAAATTGTAATGATGGATAGTTCAAATATTGCTGTTTTCAGGAATGATATTACCACCAGTGACAACACAAGATTGCTGTGATATGTGCCATTTTTTATAAAAAAAACATTTTGCTACGCATTACTAGACGTCACATGAAATAGGTAGTCAAGGGCAGTGGTGACCCGTGCAGGTAAGCGCGGTGGGGCATGGGCAGGGGCTGGGGTGGAAGTGACAAATGACGGAATAGTGAAAATAAAATAAATAAACAAATGAAACCATTGACGTAGCGCTCGCCGCATCGCCGAGTCGGCGATGCGGCAAGCGCAAGGTAAGTGGTTTTATTTATTTATTTTGTTTTCGCTATTCCGTCATTTCTCAATTCCACCTCCTGCCCCACTGTGCTTACCTGCACAGGCCCCCACTGGTCAAAGGAAAGGTAGTAAGTAAGGGCCATTGTGTCCAGATGAATTGCCGCTGACTGTTTAGTGGGCACAAAATGTCAAGAAACATTCTGACTGGGGGCGTGGTCTGGCCATGCAACAAGATGGCCACTTGATTCTGGAGCTCCGTGCTGTTGGGAGCCCCAGACGGCGGTGACTGAACTTTTCAGAAGCCTAATTTGTGTTTGGTTCCTGGATTCGGGCAGCGGAGCAGCTGAGGATTGCTACGCGGTAACCATGTTACTGGTTGACACCCGTAAGTGACGTTTTTCAAAGGAAAAGTAATTGGGACCTGCTGAGAGGTGAATTACGACCCGTGACGCACATTCGGACTCGGGGAGAGGAGCCTGAGGAGAACGCGTCCAACGTCTTCCAGCTTTATGACGGTGCAGCAACAGTGTATTTTGTGAAGAACCGCCTTCTGCCGGTCCTCTCTTCAAGATACAGTCAGTCTGTGCTGCTGTTAGGCCGGGTGGGCATGTATGACTAGCCCGACAAATGGAGAATTGCCGCCTGTGACGCACATACGTAGCTGAGGAGGAGATCCGCAGGTAATACATCCAGCGTCTTCGAGCCTCATGAAGACCCTACGTATTTTGTGGTGTGCTGACTCCTGATTCCAGACTTTCTTTCCTTAGATTGCACGACTGCCAAATCAGGTACGCATGTGGGACTGGCCTGGGTTCCTTGTCTAATCGTCGACCACAATGAGACAAGGTTAGTGCTGCATATGAGGTTCCGGTCTCTATAATGACTTCAGTCTGACAGACCAACACCGCGCCACAACATTTCCATTGTTAGTAGGACACTATGGAGTTTTGTATCTGCGGCCAGTAATACCAATTGGGCTGTATTGTGTTTTTACACTGACGCAGAAGCGGTTCGATGCTATAGGGGAAGAGCTGAATACTCCTGCCTAATTATACTCGATTGTGACATTTTTCATTGCTGTTATCACTGCCCCATAATGGTTCCTCTATAAGTCAGGAAGCAAATAGTTTTTCAATACTATTGACCTCAATATTGGTTATTCGCTCCCATACTCCTAATATTACTATCAGTGCTTCTCCTCAGAAACTATACATTGATCTCACACGGCTTTGAGATAATTATTACACTGCGTCAGCAGGAGCGTCTGAACTATTGGTGTCCTTCTCAACAAGCCAAAATGTTACTTTATTTCTGGATTAGCGACCTATGACCAAGTGAAGAGGGGAGTTAAGAAACCTACTTACCTGATTACCTATTCCTAGTATGGCAACTGCTCCAGACCCAACTATGGAGCGCATACTTCAGGAAATATCTGCAGTCGAGGGCATGGCGACGTACATCTTTGCCCTAACAAATGAAACTAAATTCATACGTGCAGATATTGCTGGATTTCAAAATCGTCTTGAAGGTCTAACTGAACGAGTTGTTGTTGTGGAGAACCGCCTTAACAATATACCGGTTCGGGATCAAGAGCTTCTTTTCCTTAGAAGCAAAATTATAGATTTGGAAGACAGAAGCCGCTGAGACAATGTACGTTTCTTTGGTTTCCCAGAAAGAATAAAGGTACAAGGTACAAAATTCTTTATTGCGTGATTAGTTAAAATCTTTGCAATATGAAAAACACATTCAAAGCAATCTATATTAAAATTCACATGAAATTACAATTAAACATGGTAGAAAGTTGTTAAAAAAACAAAACACATATGGTGCAAGGTTAAAATACTATAAACGAGCCGGAACAGTTCCAGATTTAACTGTTGTCAAAGTTCACTCTCACTGCCTTAAAACATAAAGCTCATTTGCTGTTGGTACAATAGTCCACATTTAAAACTTTTAGGCCGAATTTATGCATTCTGGCTTATGCTGCTTAGTCAGTCTTTTAAAATAGCTTGCTTTTTTCGGATCGTCAGTTAGTAGATAGGTTTGACCTAACCTTTGCTATATTCATAAATCGTACTAGCCTGCATGCTAGTTGAATGTCGTTTCCATCAAAGCTGGCAATTAATGCTTGCCTACGTGTTCGTATTCCTCTTTGGTTCCACAGCGGTTTTAATAAAAGTCTTCTCTCGTAATTTAGAGCTGTGCAACTACACAGTGTATGCAGGACGTCCTCTGTAAAATCGCCGCAGGTTCTACAGTTTATTTCTGTTTCTATACATTCCCAATGCGGCAGATGCTGATTTACAGGTAGGATTCCCATCCTCAATTTTAAGTAGGACTCCTTCGATTTTCTTGAGAACCCTGTTCCCAGGTAAGCTTGTGGCTGGGCCCTTTTCTTAACTCTGAATCACAAACCAACCGTGGGCCCTCTTGGTCAGTGTAGCCTTGTCTTCCTCCAAAGATAGTAGCTTAACTATTTTGTTTACTAGTTTCTTAAAGGTTTTCTGAGGTCCGTTGATATCCCAAAGATCTTGTAGGGCCAAAGATGTTATTGCAGTTTGGAGGTATATCATTGCAGGACCATCTTTTTTCCTTTGTAGCTCCTTCCATAAAAATGAGTTCAGGGAGCTTTGCTCTGCTCCCTTTATCTGGTGCCAGCATTTGATGTACGCTCCTTTTTGAGCTAATTGCTGTTTTTGGAGGCCAAATTCTAGCCTTAGTCGTGCTGGTGATGTGTACTGTGGGAGATTGAATATTATTCGTATTGTTTTTGAGATCACTTTGTCCAAGATTGACTCGCCTCTCCCTCTCATACTTTCACTGCCATAAGTGATAGATGGTAGCAGTTTTGCTCGGAGTACTTCTAGTAACGGAATTAGACTTGGTCCTGCTATTTTTTGCTTGAGGTTTTTTAATGCCACTGCCAATGTGATCCCTCTTGTTTTAATCAGTGCTTTTTGTTGCCCGAAAGATCCCCTTCTATCAAACATTATTCCCAGGTATTTGTATTCTTTAACCACCTCCAGTTGTTGACCTTGCAATTCCCAATTAGGATGGTATTTTTTGTCCTTCCCATTAAGAATCATCACTTTTGATTTATCTAGGTTTATTGATAACCCATTCTTATCTGAGAACCTGCTTGTAGCACTTATAAGATGTTGCAACCCAACAGGGGGTCTACTTATCAGTATCAAATCGTCCGCATACAATAGGTTCGACAATGAAAGACCTCCCAAATTTGGGGCGTGATGGATGCAGGTGTTAAGCTCTGACGAAAGGTCGGAAAGAAAGAGGTTAAACAGAGTCGGGGCCAAAACACATCCCTGCTTCACCCCCTTTGTGGTCCTTATTTTTTGCGACAAACAGTTACCTGACCCTAATTTTATTTGCACCCATGTCTCCGAATGAAGTGAAATCAATTGGTTCAGGAGTTTCGGCTCTATGTCCCAGCCGGCTAGTTTGGTCCATAGTTTCCCCCTGTCTATACTGTCGAAGGCCGACGAATAGTCGATAAAACAGACGAATAGTGGCTTATTAATTTTTAAGGTGGCATCTGTTAACAATGAAAGAGCTAGAATATTAGTCACTGTCCCTGAGCTTTTTTGGAAGCCAGACTGGTTGATCGGGATTATGCCTTTCTTTGAAGCCCATTCAGTTAGTTCCTCCAACAGAAGGCCTGCAAAGTATTTAGCATCTATATCAATTAATGCTATAAGCCTGTAATTCTTTGCCTGATTTCTGTTGCCTTTTTTATAGATAGGGGAAATTATTTATCCCTTCCAGGAGTCTGGAATTTTTCCTACTTTTAAGATGTTTTTAAAAAGGGCGCTTAATTGCTCTGACCAGTAATTCGGGTCCTGTTTATATAAAATTGGAGGTACTCCATTAGGCCCTGGGGCTCCCTCTTTCCTACCCTTTGTGATTCGGTTCTTTATTTGTTTAATTGTGCACGGAAGAAGGACCTCCGCATCTGCGTGGTTTTGGGGTTGTAGACTATAATTGATACTTCCAGTGTTTTGAGAGATTCGACCTGTATCTTTGTTAAAGTGGAGGAGCAAGTATTTACCCAGGATTCCTCGGTTATATACGAGTTTATTTTATGAGCCCTTGGATTTTCTAAGTTGTTAACTGTGTGCCAAAATCTTGCACTGTTGTTAGATTTTACGTCATATAGAAGTTTGGCCCATATCTTCTCTGCGGATTCCTGTTTCATTTGCCAGATGTAATTATTTTTTCTTCGCTTTAACTCCCTTAGCTCTGTCTGAATGGCTACGTCCGGGCCCATCTGGCGCAGTTTGCGGATCTTTCTATTAATTTCCCTTTTTATTTGCCTTAATTTAAAGCTTTGGCTTATTGAGAGATTTGATCTTTGATCCTTTGTGTGCCAGCTTGGTGTGTGTTCTTCATTATTGTAGCCGGATTTAGCTTGTGTCGGTCTTGAGTTTGGATTAACTGAGCTAAAGTTTTTGATAAATTTCTCCCAGTTGTTAATTCCATCACCTTCCTGTTGTTTGTGGAATTCCCAGCAGATTTTTGCCTCTTCCAGGAGTTTTTCGGGGTTGTCCGTTTTGCATTTGATCCTCTTGAAATTTGATGTTACTATTAGATTTTGAGGTTCAATAGGGGATGATAATGCGGTTCCGTGAGCCATAAGTGCAAGCTCCTGTGGCAAGTGATCACTGCACTCTTGTGTCCCGATCTTAAAGTCAATAACCAATTTGAAAAGTGAAAGAGATAAAAAGGTGTAGTCTATCACTGAACTTGCTCTTGAGTTGTGGTAGGTGGCTGATTGAGGGCGGTCTCCAGGGAATCTGCCGTTTGATGCTATCAGGCCTAGACTTGTTAGCTCCACCAGTAATTCTTTAGATGTCTTAGTTTGTTTACCCCATTTGCACTCTTCTTGGGGTAGAATCTCCCAATCGGGTGGAAATTCTTTGACCAGCTGATCATTCCGAGCTTCCCCCGAAAGTGGCATATTAAAATCTCCTGAGACAATATAATTCGATGTCTCCTCTTCCGTAAAGAGCTTCGTTAGTTCTGAGATTAGAAATTTTGCACCGGATTTCTTTCCACTCGGGTGTAAATAAATGTTCGCCAGATTTAACCGCTGTTTGTTTTGTCTACAGCCTGTTATCTCGATCTGTATTATATTAATTCCATTGTTTGCAGTGTTCTTCTTTACTAATTCTTTGGCTGTGGTAACCGATTTTATTGAGGCGTATATAATGAGGCCTGCTTTCAAATGACCAAACTTCGAGCTTCTGCTGGCTGGTAGATGGTACGACTTATAGCCTTCTAAATGGAAAGGCTCTGCTAGCCAAGTTTCTTGGAGTAGAATTAAGTCGAACTGCTGGAAGTACTGTAATATGTCTGGGTTCGTAGTTTTTGATCCTAGACCATTTACATTCCATGAACAA
Organism: Calotriton arnoldi; assembly: GCA_963921515.1. Lineage (NCBI taxonomy): Eukaryota > Metazoa > Chordata > Amphibia > Caudata > Salamandridae > Calotriton > Calotriton arnoldi. The sequence continues at coordinate 600,099 of CAWUFW010009263.1, read as the reverse complement.
AGTTTTAGATTTGAGACGTTCTTTTATTGTTCCTTGGTCTGTCATTGGCTAGAGTGTCTACTGTTAATAACTTTGGATACCCAAGACCAGTCACTTGAT